>PYAF01003912.1:308333-344306 GCA_007407185.1 Glycine tomentella | reverse complement strand
GATGCCAATAACGTAAGAGGCATCACCCATATCCTTTATATCAAAGTTCTTAGAGAAATTGTTTAACCTCATATAGTAAACCCTTATCATTGGTTGCAAATAAAATATCATCTACATATAAAATAAGGAAACAAATTTTGCTCCCACTGATCTTATGGTATATACAATGATTCATGACATTTTCTACAAAACCAAATGAGGAAATAACGTCATGAAATTTTAAATACCACTGACGGGAGGCTTGTTTCATATATAGATTTCTTAAGCTTGCATACCAATTGTTCATCCTCAATAGAGGAGAATCCTTCACGTTGTTTCATATAAACCTCTTCCTCTATGTCTCCATTGAGAAAACTCACTTTCACATTCATTTGTTGCAACTCTAAGTCAAAATGTGCAACTAGTGCTAGAATGATGCGAAGAGAATCTTACTTAGATACATAAGAGAATGTCTCCTTGTAGTTGATTCCTTCCTTTTGATTAAATCCCTTGGCTATGAGTCTTACTTTATATCTTTCAATGTTGCCTAAATGAGTATTTCTTAGAAAGACTTATTTACATCCAATGGCTTTTGCACCATCAAGCAACTGAACAAGATCCCAGACTCCATTCGATGCCATAGAATTCATCTCATCTTTCATAGCATCATACCACAAGTTTGATTCTTTAGAACTCATGACTTGTGAAAACATTTCAGGATCATTTTCAGCTCCAATAGTATAATCAGATTCCTGTAGATACACAACAAAGTCATTCGGTATCGCTGATTTCTTTATTCTAGTAGATCTCCTTAATGTTGTTTCATTATCTTCTTGAGGAACTTGTTGTTCAATTAGTTGATCAACAATTTCTTCTTGCTCTTCATGAACAACTTGATCAACTAGATTATCAGCAGATTATGGATCTTAAATGATAGGTTTGCACAACACCCGGTTGAGGTGGAAGGGTATTGTTAATAACAACCAATCTAAGATTTGAAGTGGATGGTTGAGTAACTGAATGATCTTTCTCAGAAACAAAATCTCTGGATTGATCGCTCTCACTAATCAAGTCATTCTCAAGAAATTCAATATTTCTTGATTCCATAATCCGTGTACTTTGAAATGGACAATACAAATTGTATCCTTTAGACCTTTCAGCATATTCAATAAAGTGTCCACTAATGGTCCTTGGGTCAAGCTTCTTTTCTTGTGGGTTATAGATTCTCACTTCAGACGGGCATCCCCAAACGTGTACTTGTCGCAAACTCGATTTCCAACTCTTAAATTACTCAAATGGTGTCTTTGGGACAACCTTAATTGGAACTCGATTCAATATGTACATTGCCGTCTTTAGTGCTTCAGTCCACAATGACTTAGGAAGCTTGGAAATACTAAGCATACTTTGCACCATGTCCATTAAGGTTTGGTTTCTTCTTTTTGCCACACCTTTCTGATCCGGAGAACCAGGCATAGTGTACTGGGCAACAATCTCATGTTCTTGAAGAAACTTCACAAATAGATCAGTTGCTTGTCCATTCTCCATATATCTACTATAATATTCATCACCTCTATCAGATTTCACGAACTTAATTTGCTTTCCACATTGTTTCTCCACTTCGACCTTAAAAACTTTAAAGGCATCTAAAGCTTCATCTTTAGAATGAAGTAAGTAGAGATACATATATCGTGAATAATCGTCTATGAAGGTGATAAATTATTTCAGACTACTTGTGTCCATGTCTAGACAAAAAAATATCTGTATGTATGATTTCTAATAGATTTGATCTCCTCTTTGCACCTTCTTAGATTTGTTAGTTTGCTTACCCTTAATGCAATCTATACAAGTATCAAAATCAGTAAAATCCAAAGCACTAAGTACCCCTTCATTTACCAATATCTTAAGTCTCTCGATAGAGATGTGTCCTAATGTTAGGTGCCACAACATAGAGAAATCTTCATTCATAACACATCGTTTTGTGCCAACATTAACATGCAAAACATCATAAGTGGTATCATTTTGCAAATTAATATAGAAAAGACCACATTGCAAATCAATCCACCATGTGTTATAATTAATCATAGTAGATTCATAACAAACTAAATAGGTAGTCATGCATTTCTTTTCCAAATCATAGCTTGAACTTAGGACAGTCTTTCTTCATCTGCTCCTTCCTTTTATAAAAGAAACACCTGGATTATTTTATTAATTCCAGCTTGAGGTGATATTTTACCACTTCCCTTGTTCTTATGACCTTTCTTATTATCCTTCCTTTCAGTCATCATAAGAGAACTCTCTCCTTGTTCCAACTGCAACCTCCCCTCTTCTTGAACACACATGGTCATGAGTTCATTAATAGACCATTTATCTTTATGTGTTGTCAGATATTTTAAAGGGACCATATGGTACTGGGAGAGTATTTAGAATAAAATGCACCAGAAAAGAGTCAGACATGTCCACCTCTAGAGTTTGTAGTTGAGCTGCAATGCCCCTCATATGCATGATGTGCTCACGCACACCCCTCAGAGTATTGAGCTTCATGGAAGAAATTTTCATTATTAAGGTATTGGCCAATGTCTTCCCTGAAGTCTCAAATTGTTCATCAATGTACTTCAGGAGCACTTTCACATTGTTATACTATTCAACTGAACCCTTAATATCAGCTTGTATTTTAGTCTTAATGAACATCACACAGAGTCATTGGATCTTTCCAATATTCATACAGATCTATCTCCTGTGGTTCACCGTTCTCTATAATTATTGGTGGCTCAACTTTCAAGATAATATAATCAATGTTCGTATACCCTAACGTCAGCAAAATCTTTTCCTTCCAGATAGAAAAAATAATCTCCTCTCAATTTCGGGACAATTGTATTAATAGGTTGTATAGTTGCAAAATAATTCAACATATATGCTTATCATTAAAATTCGAGACAAAAATAATGTATCATGTTTTACCAATGTAAGTCATGCTTATAAAATTATGAATTTAGCGACATAAAATTTGCCTGTGGGCTAAAATTTTAATTCAATTAAATTCACATAAACATTATGATAAAACTATCAAGTTATATTTTTTAATCTTGTGGGCAAATCAAAAAAATATAATTTAATATCTTATCCTAATTAATCATACAAAAATATAATAGAAATTCCTGTGGGATAATATCTACTATATTATATTATGATTAATTATAATTAATATTATTTACCTTATGTGATCTAGAGACTCTTAATATATAATTTAAATAATTAAAGTTGTTATGGCTAGGCTTTAATCAATTAAATTATAAAGATCACTAAATATTATCTAATTTCCAAAATTAATTTATTGTAATTAATCATAAACAATAAAATTAAATAATCAATCATTCAGATTGATCAACTTAATATTACATGTATAGGAAAACATAAATTAATACATGTAATGACAGAATAACAATATATCATGTGAACATATGTCACAAAATATTCTCTTATAAATACAAATTAATATATGTAGTGAGTGAAGTAAATGAACCACATACAGACAAGGTCAAGGTTTCCAAGATATAAACTGAATATCTAAACATTCCTATCTTTATGGAATAAAAAAAAATAAATGGAATATCTAAATATTCCTATCTTTATGGAATAAAAAGATATAAACCGAATATCTAAACACTAATATCTTTATGGAATAAAAGATATAAACTAAATATCTAAATATTCCTATCTTTATAGTCATTTATTTGGTTCATGAAGATCAAAATAAAAGTTCAGCAACGCAAATAGCGTAAATGACAATAGTAACCATAACATAAATAAAAATACAATTTAGTGTTAGAATGTGAAATTTTCAAATCATAAACGGTGTCACATAATATCACTTTAAATCAAATGTGAATGTGAATCATGACACAAAAACCAAGATTTGAATACGGGTTAATTTTACAAAACTCAAAGCCACGAAATTGAAACATGTTTCTTTGATACTATTATCTTCTATCTTCAAACTGGTTGACTCAACCCAGTTTCAACCAAAATAAAACATTTTCAACACCCAAATCCATGTTTTAATTTATAGAAAGCTTAGAAATTCAATTTTCATATGATTCCAAGGTTTCTTAATAATTAAAACGTTCAAATAAAATACTCATATTTCAATGAAACAATATTTGACATGTATGAGTGTCAAACAAAAGCAAGGCAGAGACAAAACCTGGCTCTGATACCAAATGTAAGAAATAACTAAATAATCTAATCATGTTTATACACAAATTAACATAAGTAATTAGATTAAGTGCGAAAAAATTAAGATCATAAATATCTCCCGCCATTGTTATTCTTGTTTACTCTGAAGATAAATTTGCAGTTGTCCATGAGTCAGATAATCTGTAAACAGTTTATAGGTATCCAAACTAATATGACTTTTGACTTAAGGATCTTCTATACTTTCATTATCACTCACTAATTAAAATTTTCAGATAGCAAGCACAGGGACCTTTTTATAACTTCTTCCCATCAAAGCAAAGAGGTTATTTTTGATAGCATAAAACGTGAGCTTAGTTACTAAAAAGATAAAGAATAAAATTAAATAAAATTAACTGATAAGATTAACAACAACTTAATCATAAGAAAATAAGATGAGTCAACCGCCTTATATGATTTTGATTTAGTCAATCAAAATAAACCCACATAAAACCCTTTATTATATCATAGAATGTAGATACTTTGCTCTGATCACTACTCTAGCCTTATGTACAAACCTTGATGTCTGATTCCATTTTTTGTGCACATTCCGGTCACCTTCTCCTGTAGTCCGCGGTTCCTCTGCTCGCAGTGAACCTAACCCACCACCTATGGCGTTCCGATCTTTCGGATTTCTCACACGCTTGGCCACACCCCACCACCCTCTCCTCTCCACGCGCCGCTCCCCATTATCATCTCTCCACGCGCCTCCACCTCACCACGACCAACCCAACCTCGACGAACGCCTCGTCCTCGACCAACTCTCCCACCTTTTCCCCACACTCACTTCCAAATCCCAAAGCCCTGTTTCCTCCAATCCACACCCAAACGCAAAAAACGCCGTCGATGCGTTTTTACCCCCGGAAGACAAACTGCGCGGAGTATTCCTCCAGAAGCTAAAGGGAAAGGCCGCAATCGAAAGCGCGTTGTCCAACGTCGCTGTCGACGTGGACCTCAACGTTCTCCGTAAGGTTCTAAACTATGGAAACCTCAGTGGTGAATCCATGGTCACGTTTTTTAACTGGGCAATTAAACAGAAACGTGTTCCCAAGGATATTACTAGTTACCACGTGATTGTTAAGGCACTAGGAAGAAGGAAGTTTTTTGATTTCATGATGGATGTGTTGTGTGACATGAGGCGAAACGCCATTGGTGGTGATTTGTTCATGTTGTCTGTTGTTGTTGATAGTTTTGTCAGGGCCGGTCATGTTTCTAGAGCAATTCAGGTGTTTGGGAACTTGGATGATCTCGGGGTGAGGCGCGACACCGAGGCTTTGAATGTGCTTTTGTCGTGTCTGTGCCGACGGTCTCATGTTGGTGCTGCGAATTCTGTTTTGAAATCGATGAAGGGAAAGGTGGATTTTGATGTTGGTACTTACAATGCTGTTGCTGGGGGGTGGTCTAGGTTGGGTAGAGTGAGTGAGGTTGAGAGGGTTATGAGGGAGATGGAGGCTGATGGTGTTCGTCCTGATTGCAGGACGTTTGGATTCCTTATTGAAGGTTTGGGAAGGGAAGGTAGGATGGATGAAGCTGTTGAGGTTTTGTGTGGTATGAAGGAGAAGAATTGCCAGCCGGATACTGAGACTTATAATGCGGTGATTTTCAATTTTGTGTCTGTTGGGGATTTTGAGGAGTGTATGAAGTATTATAATAGGATGCTGAGTGATAATTGTGAACCTAATCTTGATACGTATGCTAGAATGATTAACAGGTTTCTCAGAGTGCGGAAAGTGGCTGATGCACTTCTGATGTTTGATGAGATGTTGAGGCGAGGAGCTTTGCCTTCTACTGGGACCATAACGACTTTTATCAAGCGTTTGTGTAGCTATGGTCCACCGTATGCAGCTTTGATGATATACAAGAAGGCAAGAAAACTGGGGCGTGTGATATCGATGGAAGCTTATAAGATACTGCTTATGCGGCTTTCTATGGTTGGAAAATGTGGAACGTTGTTGAGTATCTGGGAGGAGATGCAAGAATGTGGGTATACTTCGGACTTGGAAGTTTATGAGTACATCATTAGTGGTCTTTGCAATGTAGGACAACTGGAAAATGCTGTTCTTGTTATGGAGGAGGCTTTGCGCAAGGGGTTCTGCCCAAGCAGGCTAGTATATAGTAAACTAAGTAACAGGCTGCTTGCTTCGGATAAATCAGAAAGGGCTTACAAGCTGTTTTTGAAGATCAAACATGCCCGTTCCGTTGAAAATGCAAAAAAATATTGGCGTTCTAATGGTTGGCACTTTTGAACAGGCATGCTAATCAGAAGCTTTTACAGTAGATCCTCTTGTATGCTTTTCACTTAGCTGGTCTTGAGCCTGCTTGGATACAAGCTCATAAGAGCTTCTACTAGATTAAGTGCTGTTATTATTCAAAAATTGCATTTGGAAAAAGGTTATATATCAGCTTATAGCTTTTGAAGAGGCTCTAAAAGAGCTTATTTTGAAGCTGATTCCAAGTGCATCAATCTTTCTAACTTTATGTGAGGTTGTTGTGTAAATTAATTGGAGAAAAATAACTTTATCAACTTTGAAATACCATTTTCAACTAATGTCCAGTCTCACCACAAATGGATTCCGCTGAACCCAAAGACATGAGAGTGGCACTTGATGAATCCATTGTTGCCATTGTCAGGTTGAAGAATGCATCATCGTTGCTGCTCACGTCTGTCATTTTGGTTTTCTGCCATATCTCTATCAGGTATTTCCACCATCATATTCATTGAGTAGCTTTGGATTAGTTTTGTTTTTGGGATTTATTTAGGTATCTGGTTGCTTCTCATTGCTATTTGGTTGATTGTGAGAATCGTAATCTCCTACATGATTGATTGAGTTCAGCTGCAATCTGGTTTTTCCAATTGTTTCCATTTGATTTTTGGAAGATAGTGAGGTTTGAAATTGAAAGTTTATTTTATTTTTCTGAAACAGTTTTGTTGAATGAGTTTAGGGATTTCGGTTCTATACTAGAGTTTCCCTTAAGATGTTTTCTGATAAGTTAGCTAGACAAATTCAGAGGTTCATTTGCTCAAAACTTTGAAGCATAAGAATATAATTAAGTTTTATGATTCATGGGTTGACACCAAGAATGAGAACATCAACTTCATTACTGAAATTTTCACCTCGGGAACGTTCGCCAGTGAGTCTCTTCTCTTTTGGCTTCTTGTTTGGTTTTTATTTACAACTTTGGTAAGCTTTGGTGTTTAAGTTTTTAACTTTCATAATTTAAATTAGATACCTAAAAAACATAAGCACGTTGATTTGAGAGCTGTGAAGAAATGGTCTAAGCAGAGTTTGGAAGGCCTTTTATATCTCCACAGTCACAATCCGCCCCGGTTATTCATCGAGACCTTAAGTGCAATAACATTTTTGTCAATGAGAATCAAGGGGAGGTGAAAATTGGTGATTTAGGATTGGCGGCTATCCTTCAACAGGCCAATTCAGCTCACAATGTCATAGGTAATGTTTCCTGTGAAATTATTACATTTATTATTACCCTTTTCTTATGTGGAGTACTGTGGGTATCTTGTTACTGAAAGCGTTTGTAATTCTTATTATGAGTCTAGGAACCCGAGTTCATGGCCCCAGAACTTTATGAAGAGGAATACAATGAGCTTGTTGACATATATGTTTTTGGCATGTGCTTGCTAGAGTTGGTAGCTGTTGAGTACCCATAATATATTTAATGTACCAATGCTGCTCAAATATACAAGAAAGTGACATCTGTAAGTGAAGTGCTCTGTTTTCAAAATGTTGGGACTATTTTACTTAACATGCTTTTTTTTACAAGACTGATGTTTTTACTTAACATGTGATGCACACTGGTATTTGAATTATTAATTCCATGTCAATGTAGATGAATATCAATGCACTGCGAAAGCTCTTTAGTTTTTTTGAGTCTGTGATGTTTGTCAAACCCTTTGGAGACGGAGTCTAAGGTACGCAACCGAAACATGTTGCGTACCTACGAAAGAAGCATGGACCGTTGGATGGAAATGATTGAGGAACGTGGACCGTTGGATCGAAATCATGAGATTTGTTGAGTTATTGGTAATCGGTCGTGCTACAGTATTTTACCTACTAATATTTTGGCTTTTTCTAATACACGTGACCCGAGTTTTGCTTTCCTGTGTTCTTCTCTCTCTTTATTTTCATCATCATCATCGCGTGACCCGAGGTTTCTTCCGCTTTCCTATGTTCTTCTTCTCTCTCTTTATTCTCATCATCATCATCAGGTAAAAATTATGCTCGCTCTCAATCCATCCACCCTATTTGCAAGTTCTATCTATAATTATAGGTGAATATAGTGAATTGATTATTTATTGGAGCTATGCCGAGATGAATCGGCCGCATTGGTTCTCAAGTTCATTGCCATCGCCTCCATTCTCCTCGCCGGCATGGTCGGGATTGCCATCCCACTCATTGGAAAACACTGCCACTTCCTCCGCACCTACGGCAACCTCTTCGTCGCGGCCAAGGCCTTTGTCGTCGACATCATTCTCGCCACCGGATTCATGCACATGCTCTCCGATGCCACCAAGGCGCTTCGCCACCCGTGCCTGCCAGCGTTCCTGCGGTCCAATTTTCCCATCACCGGTTTCTTTGCCATGTTGGTCGCGCTCTTCACGCTCCTCCTAGATTTCGTGGGAATGCAATATGACGAGCACAAGCAGGGGCTGAATCGCGCCCCCTCCGAAGAACAAGTACGGGCAGCTCGTTCGAATCCGGTGGGAATGGGAAGGTGTTTGGGATTTCTATGGTAGAATACTACTGGGATAGAGCCTAAAGATGTTGCAAAGCACCTTATGCATTATGGCTTCCATGGATCGACAATAATGTCATTTCCAGTGCCTTTGATATGTTCCACCAGTGTGCTTTTCTGTGGGGTCTTCTCACATGCTCCTCTTCTTCGCGCTCTAACACTGGGCTCTGCTGCACTGTAACTTTTTTTGCCACTTTTTTAATTATCCTCTCACCTAATGATAGGAAATCAATCCTTCATGATACTAAGATATCAAATTAATATTTATTTCAAGATTTTTTTTTTTAACAATTATGTTTATCTTGATTCAAATCTAAAATTACATTTTAGGAAGTTCAAACTCGTTTACTTAGAAGAACACATTTAACCATCGAAACATTGAACCATAGAATAATTAACGTGAGTTTCATATATTTATTTAATTAGTAGTATCAAATTATTTTAAGTTTTAACTAATATTTTAATAAAAATATAACAACTAATTGATAAAAAAAGTCTTAATTTATGTTGTGAAAATATTTATGATGATAAAATTAATTTTTGTACTGTTAATTTTAAAATTATAAAAAAAAAACAATTTTAAAATTAAATCAATGTTTTCAAATCCGGACCGACCCGGCCGGTCCGACCATGACCTGGGGACCGGACCGGGTCGGGTTAGTGATCAGATCGTCCATGCAAACAGCGTCCCAACCCGCACGACCCGGTCGGGCTTCGATCCACCCGTCGATTCGCCAACCCGGATTGGGTTAACATTTGCAGCCCCCACTCATGGAAACGACGCCGTTTCAGAGTGTTTCACTTTCAGATTAGGTTTTCTTCCTCCTTCCTCGCGTAGCAGCAGCACTCCAATCTCAGTCTGACCCCGTCTTCATCGCACTCTGGCCACACCGTCTCAGACTCGTCTTCATCGAGCTCTGGCCACGTAGTTCAGTCTCGGACTCGGACTCATCTTCCTCGAATCCTCGCACAGCACTAAAGCTCCAGACTCCAAACTCCAGCGTTTACTTCGTCGTGCTGGAAGTCACTCCGTCCAAGCCAAGCCTCCAAGGTTAGAACCCATAACTTTAAGATAGTAGTGCTTACTGTTACTGATTCAGTAGTCGAGTGCTAAGGCTGTGTTTGATTTCTTTCCCAGAAATTGTGTTGAACGTGCCCTGCAGCTTTGATTTTTGTAAGGCTGTGTTTGATTTTTGTAAGAACGTGCCAAATTGGAGGAAGTGTATGCAATCGCTGCCCTATACATTAATCCTAACCGTGAATTTTTAAATTTTTGTAAGAACCGTGAATTTTTGAACACCTGCCATGTTAGTGATGTAGGATACAGTTTGATGAGTGTCTTGGTAAAGCCCAAATCTGAAGTATTTGGATGGATACTGATCAATTCAATGCTGCCACCCAAATCTGTTTCTGTCTGGAAATTCCTTTGATGGAAAGTGCAACAAGGTTTTAAAAATCAGTCCATAACCGCGATTTTAGCCAACATCAAGGATCTTTGGCTCTATGTGTGATCATAATTGCAGTTGCATCATTTACATTTATCTGTAATTTCTCACAATGTTAAGAATCATGATGAAATTGCAACCGTGATTGGAATTTAAAATCTTAAGTGCAAGTTAAGAGTTTTCTTTCATATTATTCCTAATCAATGTGTGTGTATCATCCCATGTGCAGTTCTCATTACTAGATACCACCTTTGTTTGGTACTTTGGTTAATGGTGTTCACAGTTCACCTGTGTTTACTATAAGATCAAAAGCAGCTCTTGGGGTACTTTGCTATGCTATATTAATAAATAAAATTTCCTGCTTTACTTTGTTGATTACTATAAACTTTTGCTTGATTTACTAGTTTCTTTCGTTGCTTCCCATTTGGTGGAAAGAAAGTATGTATTGGGATAACCTTAAATTAATTCATCTTTCAAAACATATGTTGAACCTAAACTTATTTTATTTAGCATATGTTTGTGATACTTGGTACTTGTTTGTGTGAACTTGGATAATGATGTTTTTTTTAACATTTTGGTATCCAATTATCTATGACTCTATGTTATGGAATGATATTAATTTGTGATTTTTTAAAGACATTGTCATGCGGGTCAACTGGTTCAACCACTAACCAAGTCATGCGGGTAAATCAGTGACCACCGGTTCGACCACTAACCGAGTCATGCGGATCAACTAGTGACCCACTGGTTCAACCATTGACCCAGTGACCCAATACCCTGACCGGGTCAATCACCGGTTCGATTTTTAAAACACTGAATTAAATACTTTAGATTTACTTTTCCTATTAAAAATACTTTTCATTCAACCAAAATAGTGGGTTACTCACTTTCACAATCATCAACATACAGTTCTAAATTTATTTAATTTTAAAAAATTAAATGAAATTTTAACATTTGAAAATTAACTCTGATTAAGAGGTAGTTTTTTTATACTATTTCAGTTTTAAAATTAAATTATAATTTTAAATTTTAAATAAAAATTAAAATTATGTTGTGCTTCAATTAGTTTTCTTATTCAATGAATTTTTTTATACTGTTTCTTATAATTGGAAAATGTAATTGCATATCAATGAATTTTTCCCTCTAACTTTCACTTTGACTCAAATTTTAATAATATCAAAATCCAAATTCCTCCCAGAATCGAATTTAACTAGTTTGAATAGGATTCAATACCGATAATTTGAAATGTTGTTAATTGTTGATAAGATAGATAGTAAAATATAAATTAACAATTTGAAATTATTGTTACAAAATAAAAGATGGAAGAGAGAAAAAAAAAAGGACATAAGAGTGATATCATCTCAAATTGCTAACTTTACAAACACTGAGGTAATATTTGAGGAAATTAATTAAGGAGTTACAAAACATAATGGATTGGTAGTGTCTTTTTTTCTTTTTTTCTTTTTAATTTCAAGTATTCTATAATACTTCCTAACACCATAGTAGAAATTCCATCATCATTAATACAAATGGTAACTGAACACAAATTGTTGATGTGATTGTATGGAAACAGATCATGTTATGAATTTTTGTGTTATTATTAAAAATACTACAATTATATTATTTTCATCGAATTACAACTTTTGTTGTTAATTGTTTATTTTACAAAAAAAAAGGAGAGAAAACCTAAATCATTGAACTCAATATTTGTTGTACTATTTATTATAGTGATTTTCAACTCCACACGACTATCTTGACATATCACCAATATAGGTTCTAAATATATGATGGAGATGATGCATGACCATATAATAGTTCTATTATAGTGTGTTGTTTTTGGTCAAAGATGTCTCTTATTGTATGGTATTTTATTGTGACTTTTTTTGTATCTTTCATGTCAGTTTGGATCACGCTGCGTGATTCAATTCTGATTTTTGTTTGATAATAATGTATTTCCTGGAAAAAAAAATACATAATTAGTTACTATGGACTAAAAGAAAGAAAGAAGATAACAGTATAACACACCCTATATACACTTGGGATCGTGAGGCCAGAGGGAGGGAGATTGATCTCATGGCTAAAAATTATGGCTATTCTAAACATAATAGGTTTGGCTTATTTATACACTTAATTTTTTTTTCCTTTTTTAGAATTTACATGTTAATTTTTGAAAATAAAATAAATATATAAACATAAGTTAAATATTTTCTCCATTTTTTATAATGAATATTAATTTAATTCGCTGTTAGTTGTTGTTAAATTTGTATATTTTACTAATAGTTAATATAATAATGTTAAAAAATTAACATAATAGATTTGAAGACATGATTCAAATATTAACGAGTCTCGTGGTGTCCGAGAAGAAGATAACCAGCATTAATGTCATGATTCAAATGATTTTATTTATGTTTATATTATGACACTTACACATTATAGTTAGCAGATTGAGTGACTTATAGTTTCGGCATTAAAAATTGCGTGATTAAAATTAAAAAATAATAGATGCATTAAATTGGAACAATTATGCATCCTTTGTAGAAATCAAATTTAATTTATCTTCAAAACTAAGAGACCTAATTAAACCTATTTAAAATAGAGAAACCAAATTGAACATAATAAATAAATTAACAAACATTAAAAATTATTTTATTCAATATTTAAATTTTATAATCAAAAGTTAAACAAAAATATTTTTAAATTTTTACACCAATAAATAATTTTAAAAATTGAATATTACGGTGTATGTTTGCATCAAGACACTTACACATGAGTATAATGTAAAAAAATTAAAGTAAATTATAAATATAAGTAAAATTTCATAAAATTAAAAAATATAAGGTATATGTTTTTTTTTAGTTATTATGTCGTGTATTATATAATGTTGATACTAAGAGATATTCAAAAAAGATATTAATTCTTACAACAAAAATGCAATACCAAAATAAAAAAATTGACATCCAGAGACAATAATACCTATGTTTTCATAATAATAATAATAATAATAATAATAGAATGTAAAAATAGTATAAATCGGATAATCATATTATTCACAACAATAATATTCAGAAACTTAGCGGGCTTTGACTGAAAGATTATCCATTTAATCTGCTTAAGTTCATTGTGAAAAATATTTTTAATTTGTTATGTTAGGATTTTTTTTATTATGCATTTTTTTCTTTTTAAAAATATTTATTTTATTAAAAAAATAGATTAATTTTTGGGTTCGTAGACTTTTGCAGGCCAAATACAAACCTTATAAAAAGTTAATTTATTTTACAAATCGAACTTATGCAGTCAATCTAAAATGTGGGTTTCGCTATAGACCTTAAGTGGGTTGAACTAGTCCATATACTCGTTTTTACGTGTGACAAGGTGAATATTTTCCTTCTAATATGACTTATTTTATATCGTCAATCAAGATTCAAACACTTGACTAATTAATTAAGGGAGACAAATTACTACCACTTAAAAGTATATAATGCTTTAGAGTATTTTTTAATTTATTTAAAAATAAGTTTATTACTTATTTAAAAAAATTAATATAAAGTTGGATTTTAAATAAGTTAGAACAATATTTTAAAAAGCTAAAGTTATATCTTAAAAAAAGACATTACAAAATAAATTAAATTCAAATAATAAATGCCAATTAAATTATAGGGACAAAAATAAAAGAAAATGAGCGATTAAGAAAATAAACCTATGATACTTATCAATAATAAAGAATACAAACCTACGAGTAAAATTAAGAGATTAAAAAAAGTTATAGATATGACAAATAATAACATAAAAAGGAGGAAAAAAAAAGGGAGTGTAAACAAAAAATAAGAATAAATTACAGTTATAAATGAAACAAAGAATAATATTATTGACTGATAATATATTGAACGTTTTAGTTAGTCTAAATGTGTGGTGGTGGTGCTTTTTAATTTGTTAAAAGCTATATATATATATATATGTGTGTGTGTGTGTGTGTGTGTATGAGAGGCAATTTTAATGGGTAAAATACTATCACCTTGAATAATTATGGATAGTAAAAAATTTCTTCAATAATAAATATAATTGTATATTTAAAGCTTTTTTTTAATCAATTAATTGTTAATTTTTATTAAAATATTAGTTAAACTTAAATAATTTGATACTACTAATTAAATAAATATATAAAACTCATGTTAATTATTCTATGGGTTCACGCGTATTAGATAATTTGAGAGCAAACATAATTTTTACCTTATGATGATGAGAATAAAGAGAGAGAAGAAGAACATAGGAAAGCGGAAGAAACCTCGGGTCACGTGATGATGATGATGAAAATAAAGAGAGAGAAGAACACAGGAAAGCTGAACCTTAGGTCACGTGTATTAGAAAAAGCCAAAATATTAGTTGTAAAATATTGTAGCACGGCCGTTTACCAGTAACTCAACAAATCTCATTATTTCGATCCAACAGTCCATGCTTCTTTCGTAGGTATGCAACATATTTCAGTTGCGTACCCTAGACTCCGTCCCCTTTGGAGAATAGTAGAACAATTTACACTTCAGCTTGATAAGAATATGAGATAATAAGACCACTTCTGCTGGTCCTTCTGTAAATAAGACGTAAAATCATGACATTTTCATGATCTGAATGTTTTTGAACTACTAGATTATACCGTCCAAATTATAGCTCCTTTTTTCCCCATTGCTTGTTTTTATCAGTCAGCTAGTCAAAAGTATTGGATGGCATAAAGACGAAAAAATAAATCCTAGAATATCTGAATTGGTGGTTTTTCTTCTTCTCTAGTTGTTGGACCCAAATTTAATTGGCTTCTTGGGAATGAGAAATTCTAGCAATACATTCATTTGAACACACGCTCCAAAATTGGTTGGAATTAATTGGAAATCACAAAATTTTATGGTCTCACTTCTTACTTATTGAGCCTTGCTTATGATATTGTAGTCTCCAATAAAGAGAGTGTGTTAGAAGGAGTAACATTGAAAGTGCTCGTCTTCAGAGAAGAATGGATAACATATCTTCTTCAATAAAAATAATGTTATGTTTTAGCTTTACTTATGTATGAAACTGCTGAGATATGATCTAGAGGTTTTAAGTGGACTTCAGAAGTTGTTAGATTACAACCTTCAAGGGTTGTAAAACTTGTAGAAAAAGAATGTTATTCTGGAAATTTTTAATTCAAACATAAAATAATATATAACTGTCTCCATCGTCTTATAGATATATTGTGCAAAGAATCAAATAACTGTTTAGAAGTCTTTGGTTGAATGGTACTCTTGGTATTTATGGGATTGTTTGGTTCAAGGAATATTGTTTTCACCTTCTAGTCTTAATCTTTAAAAATAGGAAGCAAAGCTAAAGCAGAAAAAATGTGTTTTTTCAATTATTAGTAAAAAAAAACATTTTATCAAACCAGACGGACCCTTATTGTCTTTTTTTTTTTTTATCTTTACGTTTATTATTGGTGTTTCTTTTCCTTGTAGGGAATAAAGCCAGCATCACTGGCAAAGGTGGCGGATCTTGAAGTTAAAGCATTTATCGAAAAGTGTATCGCTGATGTATCGAAACGGTTGTCTGCAAAAGACCTCTTGATGGATCCCTTCCTTCAGTCAGATTATGATAATGATAGTGTAGGTCACTTCAAGATCTCAAACCCATCATTTAGGTAAATATAATCTGCATCTAAATTCTATAGTTGACTATCTTATTTTGTTTACCATCTGATGTATTGAATGTAGGTAATAGTTCTCATAATCAATCTATTGCGGAGGATAATTCTGTTGAGCCAAGTAGGGAATTCACGGTGAAAGGTCAGAGGAGAGATAATCATACAATATTTTTAAAATTGCGAATTACAGATTCCTCAAGTCTTTTCTCAATTTTATCTTGTTTTTTTTTTATCCAAAGAGGGTTTATCTATTTGCTTTTTCATTGGTTCTTTTTTTTTTTTTTTAGTGTAGGTAATATTTGCAATATCCACTTTCCTTTTGATATTGAAGCAGACACATCAATCTCTGTGGCTAGTGAAATGGTTGAGGAGTTGGAACTCACTGATCAAGATGTTACAACTATTGCTAGGATGATTGGTTCTGAAATTCGATATCACGTTCCTAGTTGGAATTTCAGTGAAACTCCTGTTGACATTAACCATCAAGATTCAAGCTGTACCTCTGAAACTAGGCCAGAGGCCTCTCCTATGAAAAATGATTTCATTGCTTCTCCTGGCAGTCTTGCATTAGAAATATTACCTTCAGGTTGTAAGTACTGGTCAGATTCACCAAGGGGATTTGGTGGAAACTCTCCATCTCGACATTTTACTTCAATCTTGTCTAATGAAATAGGTGTGATTGTCTGAATGTTGAGGAAGGTGACCTGATTACAAATGGTGATATTTCAGCTAATGATTGTGCTGATGGTACTGCTAAGCGGGAATGTGATGAGATTGTTGATTCCCCTTCCAGTGAGATAAGTATACATCGGGAGCAACTAGTGTAAAATCTTCTCAGAAAGAAATATCTTTAAGTCTGACATTTCTATCAAAAGTTTGACCATTTGAAGGATATATCGTACGCCTAAATCCTAATTTTGAGGCACCTAAAGGCGTTTTTTGGAAAAAAAAAATAGTGGACCTCCCGGAATTTGTCTATGGCTTCCTCTTTGAATTTTGAACGTTTTGACATATCGTAAGTCTCTATCAACCATTTCTATCAAAAGTTATGATTATTTGAAGTTTATGCATACAATATCACCACCAACGCATGCATGCGTGACACGTGTTGCAAGAGGGAATACGTCCAATTTGGTCGTGACACCCACTTGTGTCACGCCCAATCTGGGCATGGCACCCCTATATATAATCACACCCATTTTGAACGTGGTTGACTGTCCCATAAATCCCATAAACGTAAACAATTTCAAAATAATTTCAAATTAATAAATTTTTATTAAAAAAATATTATTTAAATTTTTTTGGCCAAGTTCAGATCTAATAATTTGATATGTTTGAAAATATAATAACCAAAAGCAAAGGAAAAAAAAGCGGTAATTAGCTGAATCTGGAACCATCCTAACCCTCGATTCTTGAAACTACTCACTTACTAACTCTGATCCCTTTGCCGTGGAACTCTGTGGAACCCTTTCCCCTTTTAAACACTTTTCTTCCCACTCCACCCTCACCCGATTCGCTTTTTTCACATCTCTCTTTTCACTCAAAACTATAAACTTTATTTCCTCTCCGAATTCCCACATTTCTACAACATGGACGAGGATTTCGACATGCCGGCGGCGGAGCCCATGGACGAGGACTTCGACTTCGCCGGCGCCGGCGGCGACCTCGACGGCAGCGGCAGCAACCCCGTCCTGAAGGTCGGCGAGGAGAAGGAGATTGGGAAAGAGGGTTTGAAGAAGAAGCTCCTTAAAGCAGGTGAAGGATGGGACACCCCTGAAGCTGGTGACGAAGTTCAAGGTACTCTATGTGCTGCGTTTTCTTATAGGGATTGTTCTTTGGAATAAATGTAAATGAAAAATGAAATTAAAAAATTAGAACAGTTTGAGTCCTAGTATGAATGCAGTTGTGTTAAATCTTCGGAGATGAGACAGCTCTACTGCTCATAACGATTACTTTTTTTTTATACAAAAAATAAGAGATTAAAACGAACCCACCTAGAAAAGTTACATGTGTCACACACTATAACACAATCTTTTTATTTACATACTAAAAAACACAAAATTAATAGTGAAATTCATTAAATGTCGTAAATTTCAGGCAATTTGAAATAAATAATTCAAAGGCTTAATTATGTTTTTAGTCTCCCAAATGTTTGCTTAAATAAAAATTTGTATATTTTTTATCGAGGACTAAACAAATTCTTATTTGAGGGGGAGGGACTAAGAAGACTTTTCTGAATTTGAGTGACTAAAAAAAATGGATCTAATTTGAGGGACTAAAAATATACCTAAGTCATTAAGTCATTGTTAAAAGAGTGAGTGTTGGTACTTGCTAGCATCTCAACTTGGTCATAGAGTTGTAACAAACATAAAAAATGGAAATGGAAATGTATATAATGTAAAAAAAAAAAAATGAAAATGTAACTACTGAAAATTGGGTCTGATGGAAGTAGAGAATTCTGAATTATTTAAAAGATTGTGTTACATGGCACTCTTCTAGCTTAGCTTGTTGTAATCTCTTGTTTGTTTTGTTTAGCTTTATTTATTCAATGATTTATTTAATTTTTAATATTCTTTTTTCAGTTCACTATACTGGGACGTTGCTTGATGGCACGAAGTTTGACTCTAGCAGAGATAGGGGAACTCCTTTCAGTTTCACGCTTGGACAAGGTGGGTGCCTTATTTTATATTTGAGAATTGTGGGTGTTGTGACTAATAGTGAGTGTTTGGTTGGTCATCAAGTGGATTTAGCTTTTAGCGTTTCAGTGTGCGTGAAGTGTTTAAATGAGGTTGTTCTTGTGATGGTCAATTTGTGAAATTATGAATCATGATTTGAGTGTATAAATGAAAAGCTGAATGAATCTCTACATATTTGTTTACTCCTTTGTTTGTGGAACAAGGTATTACGTTTTGATTGAAATTTTGGAATATACTATGTTTTGATGTAAGAGGTGCCTTGGAAATGCAGGGCAAGTTATTAAAGGATGGGATCAAGGTATTATAACGATGAAGAAAGGTGAAAATTCTCTTTTCACCATCCCTGCTGAGCTAGCTTATGGTGAATCTGGTTCTCCTCCAATAATCCCCCCCAATGCAACTCTTCAATTTGATGTGGAGCTCTTGTCTTGGACTAGTGTGAAGGACATATGTAAGGATGGAGGTTTATTTAAGAAGATACTTACCGAGGGAGAGAAATGGGAAAACCCCAAGGATCCTGATGAAGTTTTAGGTATACAAATTTGTTAAATATTTCATTTTCTGTTTGATTATTGTATTATTAAACTTAGTCTTGACTATGAAATGCACTCTTGGTGTTGCAGTGAAGTATGAAGCACATCTTGAAGATGGAACTCTTGTGGCTAAATCTGATGGAGTGGAGTTCACAGTCAACGATGGCCAGTGCCTGCTGATTTTGTTGCTCTCTTCATTTTTTTATTTTTTTTATTGTGTGATCTTACATTAATGTTTATTGTATTGCAGGTCATTTTTGTCCTGCTTTGTCAAAGGCTGTTAAAACCATGAAGAGGGGAGAGAAAGTGCTTCTGACAGTGAAGCCACAATGTAAGTATTCTACAGAATTTGGTACCTGATGGGTATAACTTTGTTTTTTTGTTCCTTTTTTTACTGAGAAGGATATGACTAGTAATATTAAATATACTTCTTTTGTTCAAATTTTTATGCATTTTTTTTATATTTTTATAGATGGATTTGGTGAGAAGGGTAAGCCAGTGCATGGTGATGAAGGTGCAGTTCCACCAAATGCAACTTTGCAGATTACACTTGAGTTAGTTTCTTGGAAGATTGTGTCAGAAGTAACTGATGACAAAAAGGTCATCAAGAAGATCCTCAAGGAAGGGGAAGGATATGAGTCTCCAAATGAGGGAGCCATTGTGAAATGTAAATGCTAGTTAATACTTATTAATGTGAATGATGACCTTTTCTTTTTTATGGATTTAGGACATGGTTTCTGATTTCTTACGTTTTTTTTTTTCATTATTGTAGTGAAAGTAATTGGTACACTGCAAGATGGTACTTTATTTTTGAAAAAGGGTCATGATGATGGAGGAGGGCTGTTTGAATTCAAAACTGATGAGGGTAACTTGAACCGTCTCTATGTTTCTTCCCATTTCCCATTAATTTATGTTCATGCTAACTAATGTGAGTGCTTGATGGTTTGCACAGAGCAAGTAACTGATGGGCTTGATAGAGCTGTGTTGACTATGAAGAAGGGTGAGGTAGCATTCTTGACTATAGCACCTGAATATGCTTTTGGTTCATCAGAGTCTCAGCAGCAACTTGCAGTGGTTCCACCTAACTCCACATTATATTACGAGATTGAGCTAGTATCATTTGAAAAGGTAAGTTAATAACTGAGCATGTATTTGCAATTCTGCATTGATTTTGTATGTTTCAATTTTGGTGAAAGAAATTGTTATTGGAAAGGAATGCTAATCACCATGCAGTTGTAACTAAACTCATTTTAGAAGGTAAGTTAATAACTGAGCCAATATTTGCAATTCTGCATTGATTTCATATGTTTCAATTTTGGTGAAAGAAATTGTTATTGGAAAGGAATGCTAATCACCATGCAGTTGTAATTAAACAAAACCCACTAGGTTAAGGGATTGATGTAGAAACAAAAGCATTATAAATGTGCTCTCTTTCTTTATGCTTGTGATAGATGTAATAATAGAAGGGGACAAGTGTATAATAGAAGAAAAGCCAGTTAGTGGGTGTATAACTGTTAGTGGGTAGCTGGCAGTTAGTAACTGACAGTTAGTTACTTGAGGGGGGAAAGTATAAATAGAAGAGGAGGAGAAGGAAAAGGGGTTGGGAAATTAGTTGGAGATTGGTGTTCTCGAAATGCACCTGTAAACATTTGAGCTAACAGCTTCTTCATTGAATAAAAGTTCTGTTTCCTTTCTATCTGAACCTAGTTCCTAACAACTGGTATCAGAGTTCCGATTTTGGAGCTGTGAAATGTTCATGATGGCGAAAGGCAACGTGAAAATGGAATCTTGTATGGACGCGATGGAGAGGGCTATGGAGGATAGCCGCGAGGTGATGGAAGCACGGTTAGGATCGATGGAGGCGATGTAGAGGTTGGCGGTGGCTCTGGAGAAACAAGTCCCACCAGTCGACGCACGTGAAGGGGAAACCGTGGGGAAGCCGCGAAGGAACGAGCGAGAGTGTGGGACTCATTGGTGGAGTGTAGAGATGTTGACATTTGTGGGGGAGGATGTGTTTGGGTGGTTGGCCAAGATGGAGCGTTACTTCCGATTGCTGGCAGTAGGTGAGGAAGAACAAATGGAGGTGATCTTGGTGGCGCTAGAAGGCGAAGCACTGGGGTGGTTCCAGTGGTGGGAGCAGAGAAACCCAAACCGGTCTTGGGAAGCGTTCGTATCTGTGCTTTCGCAAAGGTTTCAAGGGTCAATGATAGGTAGTCCGTTTCAGGCCTTATTAGCTTTGAATCAGGAGGAGGCAGTGCAGGATTTTATAAGCCAATTTGATAAACTGGTGGGTACAGTGAAGGGTCTGGATAAGGTGTTCCTGGTGGAAGTTTTATTAAAGGGTCTAAAGGAAGAGATCAATATGGAGGTGAGGTTGCATGAACCAAGAAACTTAATGGAGGCCATGAACAAAGCAAGACAAGTGGAGGAAAAGATTAGGGTCTTGGCAAAATTACCCAAAAGCATGGGGAGGGGGTTCTTTGTACAGAAACCCAGTTTATGGAACCAAAGAATTGGAAGGAAGGGGCCACAGTGGCAAGGAAGGGAGCTGAATCTAATATGGCAGCCAAAGCTAGCAATGAGAGTTGGAGGGGAAGGAGGACATTCCACAAACTGTCCCCAGTGGAAGTGAATGAAAAGATGAGGAAGAGAGAGTTTTTCACATGTGAAGAAAAATATCATACTACTTATGTTTGTAAAAACAAACAGTTGAGGTGATGGTTATGGAAGAAGGGGAGGAAGAGGAGTTGCAAGAAGGGAATGGGGCTGAGGAGAGTGAAGAGCTGTATCAATTGTCCTTACGCAGTATTGAGGGTATCACTACAAAGAAGTCCCTCAAATTGTGGGGCAGGATTAAGGGTAGAAGGGTGGTGATATTGATTGATTGTGGAGTTACCCACAATTTATTTCAACAAAACTGGTGAAAGAAATGAAATTGGAAGTAACAAACACTAATCCCTACTCTGTAGAAGTAGGAGATGGGCATAAGATGAGGTGTCAAGGCTTGTGTAGAGGCCTAACCATTGAGTTGCCAAAATTACAGTTTGTGCAAGATTGCTATTTGTTTGAGTTAGGAGGGGCTGATTTGGTGTTGAGGGTAGAATAGTTGGCCAACTTGGGAGAGGTTAAGGTTAATTTTGAGAAATTAACCTTGATTGTAAAAGTGGAGGACAAGGAAGTGAGTTTGAAAGCTGATCCAGAATTGATTAGGGCTGCTATCAGTCTAAAATCTATTTGAAGATCAGGGGTTTATGGTGGAATTTAAATCAGTAG
Organism: Glycine tomentella; assembly: GCA_007407185.1. Classification (NCBI taxonomy): domain Eukaryota; kingdom Viridiplantae; phylum Streptophyta; class Magnoliopsida; order Fabales; family Fabaceae; genus Glycine; species Glycine tomentella. Next base: position 321,736 of record PYAF01003912.1, on the reverse strand, counting down.
AAGCAAGGGAAGAGGTAAGAGGAAGTCCTGTTTCTGTAATGGAAGTATTGGATCAGTTCAGTCAGGTTTTTAAGTAACTTCACAGTTTACCACCATATAGAAGCAATGATCATGTAATTAATATTCAGCCTGGGAATAAAGTACCTAATCTGAGGCCTTATAAATACCCATACTACCAGCAAGATGAGAATCATGAGATAGAAAAGCTGGTAAGAGACATGATGACAGCAGGGATTATTAGGACCAGCATTAGTCCTTATGCTAATCCTGTAATTCTGGTTAAGAAAAAGGATGGAAGCTGGAGATTCTGTGTAGATTACAGAGCTTTAAATAGGATTATACTGTACCTGATAAATTTCCTATGCCAATCATAGAGGAGTTATTGGATGAGTTTTTTTTTTTTTTTTTTGGGGGGGGGGGGGGGGGGGGCTGAATGGTTTTCCGAGTTAGATCTTAGGGCAGGGTATCATCAAATCAGGATGAAGGAGGAAGATGTGCAGAAAATAGCTTTTAGAACTCATGAATGGCATTATGAGTTCTTGGTTATGCCTTTTGGGTTGACCAATGCTCCTTCTACTTTTCAAGCACTTATGAATGAGGTAATGAGGCCTTTCTCGAGGAAGTTTGTTTGGTATTCTTTGATGACATTCTGATTCACAGTGCTAATTTGGAAGATCATAGTATGCATTTAAGGGCTGTGTTGCAAGTGTTACAGCAACAGGAGTTGATGTAAACAGAAAAAAAAATGTAGTTTTGGGCAAAAGTCCTTAGAATACTTGGGACATATTATTTCTGGTAGGGAGGTGGAAGCTGATCCCAGCAAATTAGAAGCAATGTTAGAATGGCCTGTGCCTAGGGATGCTAAGGGGTTGAGAGGATTTTTGGGGTTGAGATGATGGTATGCAATGCTCACTTCCTAGCATTATGTCATCCTTATACTGCTAAAGAGATTGCTGATGTATTCGTCAAAGAGGTGGTCAGGTTGCATGGGTTTCCCACTTCTATAGTTTCAAACAGACAGATTGTTTATCAGCCAATTTTGGAAGGAGTTATTCAGACAAGCAGGGACACAGCTGAAGATGAGCACTGCATACCATCCTTAGACAGATGGGCAGACAAAAGTGGTGAACAGGTGTTTGGAAGCTTACTTAAGGTGTTTGACTGGAAATAAACCAAAGCAGTGGCCTGCTATGTTGGCTGGGGCTGAGTTCTGGTTTTACTAATTACAATATTTCAACAAAGATGTCTCCTTTCAAAGCTTTATATGGGCAGGAGCTTCCCTTGTTAATCAAAGGAGCTGATATTCCTTCTAAGTTAGAAGAAGTTAATCAGCTAAGCAAGGACAGGGATGAGATGATCCAAGAATTAAAGATGAATTTGTTAAAAGCTCAAGATCAGATGAAGAAATATTCAAATAAGCATAGGAGGGAAGTAGCGTTCCAAGTAGGAGATTGAGCATTTTTAAAGTTGCAGCCTTACAGGATGAAATCTTCGGCAAAGAAGCCAAATGAAAAGTTAAGCCCAAGGTTTTATGGACCTTATAAAGTAATTCAGAAGGTGGGGGAAGTGGCTTATATGCTGGAATTGCCAGAGGACAATAGAATTCATCCTGTATTCCATGTTTCTTTACTAAGAAAGCTGTTAAGTCCACTTGTTCTCCTCAACCCTTACCTAGGGCTCTGAATGAGAACTTAGAACTTCAAGTGCAGGTTGAGAAGGTTATGCAAACAAGGATTACAGGGGGGCAGCAAGAAGTGCTTATTAAATGGCAAGGATTGCCACATCATGAAGATAGCTGGGAGAGTATGGACAAAATGAGAACTATTTTTCCTCAATTGGACCTTGGGGACAAGGTCCATCTTGAAGGGGAGGGTATTAATAGATGTAATAATAGATGGGGACAGGTGTACAATAGAAGAAAAGTCAGTTAGTGGGTCTATAACTGTTAGTGGGTAGCCGGCAGTTAGTTAGTAACTGACAGTCAGTTACTTGGGGGAAGTATAAATAGAAGAGAAAGAGAGGGAAAAGGGGTTGGGAAATTAGTTGGAGATTGGTGTTCTTGAAATGCACCTGTAAACATTTGAGCTAACAGCTTCTTCATTGAATAAAAGTTCTGTTTCCTTTCTATCTGAACCCAGTTCCTAACAGCTTGCAAGTTCCAATTTTCTGTCTTCTTTATTGTTGTGCCTGTTTTTATCCCTATACTTTAATGACATCCTGTTTCTTGTATTTAACTGAATCATCACCCAGCCGAATCAATTTGAGTTTCACAAGTTCATTGAATGCCTCTACCTATAAATAATTAATAATTTTTGCCTCTTTTAGGAGAAGGAGTCCTGGGACATGGACACACCAGAGAAGATTGAAGCTGCTGGTAAGAAGAAAGAAGGAGGAAATGCATTATTTAAAGCTGGTAAATATGCAAGAGCTTCTAAAAGATATGAGAAGGTAATAAAAAATAAATTGAATATTTATTCATTCTCTTCCATTTCAATGCATTCCTGAGGCATTTTTGTTACCAAAATCTTATCATAGGCTGTAAAGCTCATAGAGTATGATACTGCCTTTAGCGAAGAGGAGAAGAAGAGCTCCAAATCCTTGAAGATTGCCTGTAATTTAAACAATGCAGCATGCAAGTTAAAATTAGAAGATTACAAACAAGCAGCGAAATTGTGCACAAAGGTATGGTGATGCATCCCATCTAATGGTTACAGGAAAGCACTTCATGTGTTTACAAGAGAAAACTGATTCTTAATGTGGACAAGCAGGTACTGGACCTTGATAGTACAAACGTGAAGGCTCTTTATAGACGGGCCCAGGCTTATATCCAGTTGGCTGATTTAGATTTGGCTGAATTTGATATTAAGAAAGCTCTTGAGCTTGACCCTAACAACAGGTAGATAATTTGACAAGTTCAATTGATATACACTGATTGTCAATTTGTCACATAATTACGAATTGCAACTTTTGTGATAATTACCTAATTACCATAGGATATTCTAAAAATTATATCTAATTTGATTTATAATTAGATAATAGTGTAAAAATCTTTATAATGATAGTGTATTAAACTTAATCCTATTTTAAGAATTACGGTTGTGGCTTTCATAGAAGGGTAGTTTCTCAATCTGGTTTAAAACTTCAAGTCTTATTTATTTGAATTTTGGATGATTTATTATTTGTATCTCGTGATATTTGTTGCCAATACATTTGCTTTCGATATATAAACCAGGGATGTCAAGCTTGAGTACATGACTCTGAAGGAAAAGATGAAGGAGTACAACAAGAAAGAGGCAAAATTTTATGGAAATATGTTCAACAAACTGCACAAGCTAGATTCTCTTGACAGTAGTGTGAGTATTCCGTCTCTATAGTTGTTCATACCAGAAATCAATGCGAAATAGTCAAATTTTGATCTAAATTATGAATATTCCCCATTCGAAATGAAGAAGTTTAAAATGTTCTCATGTGTACAATATTTTAATTGACAAAATATTGTTATTAAGTGCTAAAAAAGTTCTATTTGTGACAGAAAATTAACATTTGTACAATATTTTTGCTGTTTCACAATTTTTGGAATGATGGTTATATTCACAACTCCTGTATTATATATAATCTTTACATGTTTTAATCTTTACATATTTCAAGTCACATCAGTAATTTTAAAATTTACAATTTACATGGTATTTAAAATTATTTATAAGGAAGAGTAGGTACTAGGTAGGGTGAAAATAAGATTTAAATTAATAAATTTCATTCTATATATTAACACCTCGGGGTATGTTAGGAAAATTCAATTTTGTATCTCAAGGATTGGTGGTTCCTAGTTATTTGGAACGAAACAAGAAGTAGAACACCATTAATTTTATCAAAACTAAATATGCTTTCTTTACTTAGTCACTTGTTGACGGATCTAATAAAATTAACTATCGGAATTATAAAACATTGCTATATATCTAAGAGTTGTAACACTGTCCAAGGTTGTGTTTAGTGGGATAAGGTTTTACTTTTGACTTTTGTTTGTGCTGTGTTTTTAATGTACTGTGTTTTGTTCAAAATGCAGAAACCAGCGTCGAAGGTTGCTCAGCCCATGAATATAGACAGCAAATCATAAACATGGAAATTCATCTAATTTCGAGGGTCTACTTTTTTTTTTTTTATTATTTGTGGACACATTTAGAAATTATGATGGATTATGCAATGTGGATGGAGATAAATTTTGTTTCGGTAGTGCAAAGAACGTGGAAATCCACGCAAAATTAAACATTTGTGACGTTGTTCTTTTTCCTATATCTTTGTGTGGAGTTTATTATTTAGGCATGTTCGCGACAACAAAATTTCGTTTAAAATATACTGATCTTTAAAGTGACTTGGCAACCTGTTCAGAATGTGCACTGTTGAGCAACAAAAGGAGAATTCTAACGTGCACGTTATGATTTTCCAAATGTTATCTTTAGCACTTCTCTTGCATGTCTATTTGGTTTGTACATTTCAAGACTTTTATTTATTTTCACACCTGCGACTGTGGTTTTTATTCTAGTAGGAAAAAGATGTTAGAAATTCGAGTATACGATCCATTGAACCAGGACTTTGGAATTGACTTATGAGTTAGTAACGAACAAGAATTCCAATTTCGCACTTTAATATATTAGTTAACTGATGTGGCATTGATGGCTTAATTTTTATATTGAGGGTTAAATAGCATTTTATTGAGGAATATAAGTCGTTATTATATGTGTTTGGTATATAACAGGTTATTTGATAATCAAATAATGCACTACTTTCTTGATTACTAGGGAAGGAGTTAACAATCCAATTATTTAAACTCTGGAGAAATCATAAATAATTAAGTGGTTGGAAATAAGTGATTAATGTAATAAAATTAAAGTTAAATTATTTGGATAAATATTTGAATTTGATTTTTGGTGAAAATGATTCTTGACTAAATTTTATTTACTTTTCAATCAAATTTTTATTAGTCATGATATCTTTTCTCTTATAAATTAGAGGGTAAAATAAATAAAAATCACAACAAATTTGTAAGACATGTGTGGTGGATAATATATATATATATATATATATGGGATTTGATATACAGTCACTTAGGATCTATGTTAATATCCAACACCTTTTCAGTTGGAAAAAGAAACCAATTTGTTATCATTTAGATATGGATAAATTTAAGGGTTGTTACGCATAGTTTTAGTTTTCTTTATTTTTTAATTACAAATAATTCTTTTTTCTCATCCTCGTTTTATCTTTTACGCACCCTTTTATTTTGAAGAGTTTCTCCCTATCAACCCCACTCCTATGCAACAAGCTCTAACGTCGGTTGAGCTAAGAAGATGTTAGAGTGGGTCCATTGCTTTTACGCTGGACTTTATCATCTGAGGTTGAGGATGTCCAATTATAATGATCTGCATTTTGCAATTTTTAGATAATCTTTGTTTTTGAGCTTGGCTTTAAACAAATTGTTTGGTCATGAGGTGCGGTGAACAAACCACCATTAAGCTTACAAGCTACAACACTTTGTTGAATTGTAGTGAAGGAAAAAAATATTCTTCAATCGTTGATCACACACCATCAGAAAGAAAATCCTCAAGCATTTAACAATCAACTAAAATTCAGCATAAATGAGAAGATGAAAGCGTAAATAAAGAGGATCTCAACGCGAAGTGCTCCAAGCGTTCCTTAATATGAAGAATCGATGCACTGGAGTGTGCTTGCATGACATAACGGTTAAATCAAAAATGGCATGCATTCCTTATATAAGGAACCGAAACTTACGAATAAAATAATATTATCAACAACAACTACTCGTTAAAAAAAAAGAGGGAAAACAACCAACCAGAGGTCGCACACATGGAGGAAGAGGCCACGTCGGTGGTGTCGCTCGGAAGAGGTCGTGCGCATGGAGGAAGAGACAGCGCGCCATGCAAGGTGGAGGCTGCGCGAGGTCGACAGAGCGACGCGAGGTGGAGGCCGTGCGCAGAGGAATACATCGCATGAGTGGGAAGCATAGAAAGAAAAGAGGAAGAAGAGAAAGAAGAGAAATAAAGGTGTGGGTTGTAGATGTGGAGACGTGAGTGGAGAGGATAATGAGAGGAGAGTGAAGATTGAGGAGGCACGCAAGCGTTTTTGGAAGAATGTAGAAGGCAGAAGGTTTTATTAAAAAAAAAAAAAAGATTTGGGCTGTGGAAGAATTTAGAAGGTTTTATTGTAAAAAAATGCATAAATTTGAAAGTTGAAGTAATAAATATAAAGTAAAAAAATTGTAATTGTGGGTTAAAAGTAACCGTTGAAAAAAAACAAAAAAAAAAACTGTGGGTTATATTTCATTTTTCTTCAATTATTCATATTTTTTATTTCTATTATAAAAAACTGAAAAAATGTTAAATTTTATTAAAAAAATATAAATATGTGGATTTTTTTGAGTTTCTTGCATTTGAACAAATTTTTGTTAGTTTTTTATGAGTGACATGACATTGTGGGGACCACAAAAAATATTGCGGGGACCACAAAAAGTTAATTAAGAAACTCATCTAAGCATCTCCCATTGGAGATGCTTTTAGTGGTTGAAGAGAGAGAAACATGGGAGAGAGAAAATAGATAATTTTATTTTAAAATAAAAACAAAATTAAATTAAATTAAAATTACTTAGCTACCCTTTAATTTATGTTGATGTAAAATAAATGATGAATGTCTTTTTTTGTCCAATTGAAAAGGTGTTGAATAGTAATATACACTTTCTAATTTTTAAGTGGGTCTATGTTACCATATATAAATATATGAAGATTTACTAACACATACACTCATATTTTTTTAGTACGACTGAATTAGCAAGCTACACATTGGTATATTTTAAGACAATCTATAATTATAGGTTGTTAACGCAATCATACTAAAAAAAATGGTGTGTAAGTTAGAAAATTCCTATATAGAGATAGATAGAATCAAATGACACCAAGGTGTTAAATTAAAATTTGACACCAAATCTCATCCATTAATTTTAAATCTAATCTAATTATTCTAAATGGTTCACTAAAAATCTCTCATGACAATCTCTCTCCCTCATATGGCCAGTTTTTACTTTCGCTGCTCACAAACTTGTTATGCCCTTCCCATCATGGCGGCAAAAAATTAGCATATGCAATTTCTAATCTTTGTACCTCCTTGTTGCTTGGAGAATTTTGGGTCTATTGTTATGAAGATCCAAAACTATTAGGTTTTGAAGAAATCCAAATTTGGGAGGCACTTGTGAATCAAAATCATTCCAAGATAAGCTACAAACTCAATTTCTTATTCACCATTCTCGTTCTTTGATTATATAATCAATTTCCATCAAAGTAAAAATAAATTAGGATCAAAGTTTTCTTGTTACCCAAATTTCTCAATGCTTCACATTGTATGGGGTGATCCATGGTGATGGGAGTGACAACCCTTGGTGTGGAAAGAGATGATGTCTATTTGGGAAAGATTACGTGAGGGGGTAATTGGAAAAGGAGATTGTCATATGATATTTTGAGTGAATTATTTAGAGCCATTAGATTAGATTTAAATGAATGGATGAGATTTGGTGTCATTGATCCTATCACACACACACACACACACACACACACACACACACACACACACACACACACATATATAATTTAAGTAGGGTTCTAAATTACAGATCATAATTTTTGTTGCGCCCATAATGTTATGGTTGCATAGCCACATGAAACAATAATTTCCCATAACTGTAGTGTGAATTTAAATCACATAAATTGTCGCACTGGAGTCGCAATAATGCAACAATTGGGCAACAGAAAAACCAAAACACGATTCTATACCACTTTTTGTTAGAAGAAACAAAGATTAACTCAAATCTTCTGTTCTAAGTGTCAATGGCTAAATGGGTGTGGTTATGTGGAATGTTCGAGTGAGCACAAGAGGCATGTAATGGTGGTAAATGGTATAAAATCAAAAAATGAAAACAAGTAAGGGTCACCTACCAGAGTAAGAACTTACAAGGAACTTTTTATTAAAAGATTTAACAATACCTTAATTTATTCATAGGAAAAAGGTGGAATTTTTTTGCATTTTAAGTGAAACTTTGAAATGGAAACTAATTCATTTCTAAAATAAGAAAATCTTTCCATATATTTTGAGTAAACATCTTGGTGGAAATCAGAAATATATTTTTCTAATAAAAAACATATGTAGTGTTGTAAAAACAAGGAAAACCAAGAAGGAGGGTTGAATCATGTTTCTTTAAAACCTTTTTGCAAATTAAACCTTTAAACCTTTTAAAAAAACCCCTATATCATCTTATAGAATGAGTTTATACTTGTGCTTGATATTAAGTTGAACAAACAACAGTTTCAAAATCTCAATTTTATAAATAAATAAATAAAAACCTTTTCTAAAAGAAATGTTGATAGAAATCACAATTTAAGGTTAGACAAATAGATAGAGAAAGAGATATACCAAATTTTATATTGTTTCATCTTTACCACTGAAACTACGTCAGTTCTTGGCAAATCCACTTTTAAGAACAATGTTGAGGGATTTAAATGATCATAAGTGGTTAAGTTTAGGAACTTAATTGACATCTTAGAGACTTATTTTTAATTATTTTTTTAATTTTAGAGACTAATGTGACAACATATAACTTTTAAGGACAAAAATAGTGTTTTAACAACAAAATTGTAAAGTTGTGTGTGTATGTTTTTCTTTTAGAGAAAGTGTAAATTTAGTTTGTATATTAATGCCTAAATGCCACTTTTGGTCCATTATACATTAGTTTTTTTCTTTGTTTTGGTACATTAAGTTTTAAAACTTTCATTTTGATCCTTTATGTTTTCAAAAGTTATCATTTAATCCTTCATTCAATTTTTAGTTTACAACGTTAATATTCTTCAATTAACATTCAAAATAATTAATTTAATATAGTGACGGCTAAAAGCCGCTATTATGTGTTATGAACAATTTCAAAAGAGAGATTGTATGAACTCATCAACAATAGAACATATGTTATCAAACAAAAACTTGATAGGATAAATTTTGTATGAATTGTGAACTACTTAGAAAGTTTAGAAGAAAATAAGGAAAAGGAAATTTGAAGAAGCAAATTGTAACAACTTCATAATTTTGTAATGAAAGCAATAAACAATGAAAAATATTGATGAACAAAATCAAAGAACCCTAGAAACCTCAAATCCATAAATTCCCAAATCTTAGATCCCCAATCCAAAACTTCTGACTCCCTTAAACACAAACTCAAATGCCAAAGCCCAAAACCCCTTGGCAGAGGTAGTGAATGATGCCATACCCGCATTGCCACCAACGTCAACAACAAACCCATCCTATTCCTCGATCTTGGCCTTCTTGAGAACCTCCTGATTGGTAGGGACAAATATGTCAAGTTTGCGAAATGGCTTCCCCTTTGCCTTATTGTAGCAGATAAGCTCACACGTGATGATGCAAAGCATCAGGCTGACCATTCAGGTTTCATAGTGACATCACATGTGTTAGAATTAATGGAATAAAGGGACAAGGAATAGGAAGAAGATGGTGGCGATTAATGGTTAGGTACAAAGTTGATACCGCAAATGACATCGTCATCACCGTCCCTGTTCTTATCAACTTCTCTACTGCCATAAAGATCTGAAAAAGTAAAGAAAAAACTCAGATCTAGAAAATAATGAAATAAACAAAACTCAAGTATGGAAAAGGGTGAAGAAAAGACTCAAATTTTGCTTTGATTTTCCCTTTCACCTAACATGAGAGACAAATTCCATGAAAATGGGAAGACAAATAATTGCTTTGATGTTTCTATGAGATGTACGTAAAGGTCACAACAATTTAAGCACTAGGCATAATTTCTTCACAACAAGTATCTATATTATATGCAATGTGATACAAAGATGCAAGGCAAAAGAAGTCCAATTATGATATAATCACTTATGTTTATATAATTTTTTTTGCAAATTAAACCTTTTTAAAAAAAACACTATATTGTCTTATAAAATGAGTTTATACTTGTGGTTGATATTAAGTGGTACAAACGATAGTTTCAAAAACTCAATTTTTTTTATAAAAAAATTACCTTTTTTTCTTTCTAAAAGCAATGTTGATAGAGATCACAATTCAAGGTTAAAACAAGAGATATAACACAAATTTAATATTGTTCCATCTCTACCATTGAGACTATGTCAGTTGTTAGCAAATCCACCAGGTTTTCACTATCACATATACAAAGTACAAGTATTATTTTACAAGCCCCTTTTGGCTTGACCCTAGCTAGTAATTTTATACTAGCCTCTCAAGCTAAAAAACCAAGTAATCTTTGATACAAATCCTCTCCAAGCTTCAACAAATCAAATAGATTTGTTTGATTTAAGGGGTACACCGACTTTTACTAACATCTTAATATAAGCTTATGCCCACAACCAATATTCTCAGGATTTACAAGGTATTTTGATAACTTAATTCTAATCTTAGAATGAATTACAAATAATTTGAATGCTTGTTCGCGTGCAAGGTTGTCTAACTTTAGCACTTCAACTCTTCAGATATTTATAGCCTTTATCCAAAAGTAAATGTTGTGATTGAATGACCTTATTTTTTGTCTTCTTAATTGATTGTTGGTGAAGGTATCCATTGAAGAATTTAATGTAGCTCACCAACTTGTCAAATTGGTATGATAAAGTAGCTTGTTTATTTTCCTTTATTCGCACTCCATATCTTGTATCAGAGGTCAAGTCACTTTTTGTACACTCAAGTACATTGCAATTTGTTTTGACATGCCTTTTGATGGAGTAGGTAGCTTTTTTAGTTGACTTCTTTCTCATTCTTGCTCTTATACAGAATAAAAGAACATTCTCTGCATAAACGGTCAAACCTTCAAAGGATTAAACATGATCATAAATGCACTAACTTAACATCTATTGATCTATCGTGTGTTAAACAAACATAAACACAACAAAGCTTCCATCTGATGTGCAATAAGATGCAATCTCAAAACTTAATATAATGATGACTAAAAATTGCTACTACGTGTTAAGAACAATTTCAAAAGAGAGATCATATGTACTAATAAGAAATAAAACATATGTTGCCAAACAACAACAAAAACTTGATAGGATAACTTTTGTATGAATTGTGAACTACTTAGAAAGTTTAGAAGGAAATAAGGAAAAAGGAAATTCAAGCATAAACTATAACAACTTCATAATTTTGCAATGAAAGCAATAATAAAGAAAAAATATAGATGAACAAAATCAAAGAACCCTAGGAACCCCAAATCCATAAATCCCCAAACCTTAGATCAAAATTCCCCAATGGCAGAGGCCACGAATGATGTTGTGCCCACGTTGGTACCTACGTCGACAACAAAGCCATCTTATTCCTCGATCTTGGCCTTCTTAAGTACCTCTTGATTGGTAGTGACAGAGATGTCAAGTTTGTGAAACGACTTCCGCTTGACCTTATTGTCACCTACAAGCTCGCATGCAACGATGCAAAGCATTAAGCTGATCATTCATGTTTCACAGTCACATGACAAGTGTTAGAATTAATGGAATCGAGGGACAAGGACAAAGAAGAAGATGGCAATGATTGTTTGTTAGGTTCAGAGTCAGTATTGCAAATGACCTCGCTATCATTGTCCTTCTTCTTCCCCTTAACCTCTTTACTGCTATGGAGATCTGGAAAGGTGAAGAAAATACTTAGATGTGGTAGAGGATGAAAAAAATGCAAATCTAGAAGAAGGTGAAATCTCAAATCTTTCTTTGATTATCCCCTTCATTGGACACGAGAGAGACGAATGCCATGAAAATAGGAATGAAAATAATTGCTTTGGTGTTGCTACGAAATGTACATAAAGGTCATAATAGTTTAAGCACTAGGCATAGTGTCTTCAAAACAAGTATTTGTATTAGATGCAAGGTAAGAGATATCCAGTTATGATGTAATCATAGATTGCAAGCTCTTAGGCAGGAGTTACTGCCATATAGAGTTTTTGTCACTTTTTATTTGTGGTAGATGATAAGAAAATGCACCATTTTGCTATTACTTGTAGTTTGTTATTAAAATTCACATAGTGGTGGTTTTTAGCTACCATTATATTGAATTAATTATTTTGAGTTTTAAATGTTAACGAAATATTAACGTTGTAAACGGAAAATTGAAGAAAGGATGAAATGAGATACCTTTCAGAAACAAAAAACCAAAATAAAACTTTTAAAACGCAATGTACAAAAACAAAAAAACACAACCACAAAGTACAAACTCTACTCCATGGAACATCATCAATCAATATTGAACATCATTATCACGAGTCTTTCAATCATACTCCCCAAGTACACCAAACACAAGCATCAAAGACAGACTCTACTCCATGGAGATTTGACCTCATATGAGCGGTCTCCCATAAGCCTCATTCCTAATGCAGTCTTTCTTCTAGATCATTCAAGGAGTCTCTTGGGTTGGCCCTATAGGAAAAGTGTGATTTTATCGAAAATAGAAAAGGGTGACAATGTCTTACCTTTCTAGGTTTGTAATTACATCTATAAGGATTCACCTACTCATCTATTTTATAGGTCCATTTAGCATTAGACACCACGAAAACAACCAGCATTAGGTTGGGAGCCCACCAAGCACCCTCAACTTATGTGTCTACTCATATGCACATGCACACATAATATATTTCTATACACCAATTGTGTACCCACCATATACTGACAACAAAACATATTTGGAACTCTTGAGGTCTTAGATACGATGCCTCCATACCTCCATCTCACATGGCCTAGCCTAAGGGTCCAAATGACACGTCAATAGCAACACATCTCCTATATGCAAAAAGAGTCACTAAGCCTCTTGAAAAGTAGTTCTGAACACTCCATCACACCATTTAGAGACAAAAACATAGGGGTGGTGCTTGGGAACATATCCCACTAGGTGAGACCCCCAGGTCTCTTTAGTAGGGTAGAGTTCTAGCATGGAACTCACCTTTCCTAGTATACCATTTTCTTTTCAATAAAAACTCTACCAAAGGCCATAGTTAACCTTTCCAACACATACGGTAGTTACAATACTAGATTATTATTCATCATCATTCTTAGATACATAGAGAGTTGGAAGAAGGAGATGCAAGCAATCAAGATAAGACTAATGTATTTTGTAACGACCTAAATTTCTACTAATTTTTATTAATATAAGTTTCTAAGAAGCGTATATTAGTAAAACTTCTAAAACGTAAAACTTACAAAAGTTTTGAAACTAATACATTATACATAGTCATAGTTCTTGTTACAAAAGTTCATATAATACAAGTACAGTAATTTCCATTCTTCAGTCTAGTACATAACTTCCTCACTACTCCAGAGCTTCAATGAACCTGACCAGGGCTGTCA
>PYAF01003912.1:272723-291137 GCA_007407185.1 Glycine tomentella | reverse complement strand
AGTGACTGGTTTAATCGATTACCACCAATCCGTAATCGATTACACTTCATACTTAGAAAAAGTGATCACACTGCCTTAATCGATTACCATTCATTATAATCGATTACTTAGTTCATTTCATGTTTTGCACTTAGTCTGTCTTAATCGATTACTATTTGTTGTAATTGATTACATTACACAAACATGATTTTTACTTAGTCTGCTTTAATCGATTACCGATTATTGTAATCGATTACTCAGTGCAAAACTGATTTTAGAGGACTTCTGGAGTAATCGATTACACGTCGGGATAATCGATTAAATGACCCGTTGCTGTAACCCAGATCTTGCTATGAACGGTTTAATCGATTACTGGAGCGTGTGTAATCGATTACATATGCTAAACAATCGATTACTGGAGCGCTTTTAATCGATTATTTCAGTTACAGAATTTAGTATAAATAGAACCCATGCCTTTTTTGATTGTAAGAAAGAAAGAAGAACTTAAATTTTCGAACACTGAGCATTCTAAAAGCTTTCTAAGTATTCACAAAGGCTTTCTTCTGGGTTCTTTGGCTCTTGCTTCCATTGGTTCTCATATGAGTCATTAGGATTTAGTGAAGCAAGGCAATTCTTCTCAAAGTTTAAGGAAAGACTTGTTCTGATATTGTTTCTGTATTCAACCTGGTATTTTCATCCTTATGCATATCATTCTTGGATCATTAGGTGAATTCTTTCCTTACTCTTTTTGGTTGTAAACTTTCTGTTGAATCTTTGTTTTTTGAAGTTCTATTTGTTGATTTGAGGGGGAGCTGTATGAAGATTACTTGAGGAATCAAGCAATGAGAGGACTTGGATGTTTTGGCTTTCAACATGGTTCAAGCTTTGAAGAATGAAGTGTGTGATTAAATGTAAAATGATTGAAAGCATTTTGATGATCCAAGCTGTGGATACATATCATTCATACACATCTTAAAGCATTACATCATAGAACTTTAAGTAATTGATTTGGAGCTTAAAGAAAAAGCTAAGTATTTTGAAAAATAGACTAAGTCTGGTTTAATCGATTAAAGCATTGAAAGAAATGATTATTTTGTTCATAAGGCATTCTGGAAAATCATCATGAACACTTTAATCGATTACTCCATCGGATTAATCGATTATATGAATCTTAGCATGCTTTGATATTGGCTTTATGACTGGTTTAATCGATTACCATGTAGCTGTAATCGATTACATGCTTATTTGGAAAATACAGTCACGCTGCATTAATCGATTACCACTTCTTGTAATCGATTACCTAGTTTATTTCATGTTTTGCATTCACGCTGACTTAATCGATTACCAATAATTGTAATCGATTACATTACATACATGATTTTTTACATTGTCTGGTTTAATCGATTACCATGAAATGTAATTGATTATTTTACTAAAACAAAATTTTTGCTTAGTCTGATGTAATCGATTACGTGTCGGGTTAATCGATTATTTAACTCGTTACATGAAAACAAGAAGTCACCAAGATCATTTTAATCGATTAAATTAGTTACGAAAATTAGTATAAATTGAACCCATGCCTTCTATGATTTAAAAAATTCAACAAGACCTAAAACTTTTGAATTCTAAGCATTGTTAGAGCTTTCTAAGGATTCACAAAGGCATTCCCCTGGGTTCATTAAGTCTTGCTTCTATTGATTCATTCATGGGTTACTAAGGTGTTAGTGAAGCAAGCTATTCTTTCACAAAGGCTAAGGAAAGCTGCTCTGCATAATTGGTTTGTATTCAACCTGAGATTTTCATTCATATGCATTTCATTCTTGGATCATTAGGTGAATTCTTTCCTTACTCTTTGTGGGTGTAAAAGTTTTCTGTTGAATCTTTGTATTTGTGGTTCTATTGTAAGTGGTTTTTCTTTCAAGTGGAGATAGGGTTTCTCCAAGGACAGCTGAGTAGTGTTCTCAGTGTGGGTGTGGCTTCTAAGGATCTAATAGGGTTTTAGATCTCTGAACTTCTGATGTGTGGCTAACACATCTTAGTTTTAGGCTAGTTTAGGTTATAAATTAATTGAATAATTAGGAATATAGATTAGAAATAGTTAAGTTTGTTAAATATATAAAGTATGATTTCAGGGCCACAAAGAGGAGAAGCAAAAGCTAAAAAGAAGAAGTCCCAGTTTCAAAGGCTTCACGCGATTAGCGTGACGTTCCACGCAGATCGCGTTAGTTGTGCAAAACCAACCTTCATCTCGAAGACATCACGCGATCAGCGTGAATACCCGCGCGACTAGCGCCATGAAGTCGAATGGTTCACGTGGCCAGCGTGAAAGGCAGTGCGAGTAGCGTCAGACATTCAGGATCAGCCTTCAGCTCGTGTTATCCGTGCGATCAGCGCGGAATCCCGCGCGATCCGCGTGAAGTCGATTTTGTTTCCTTTATTTGCAATATATAGCTCGAAAATGCAGAGGAAATGAGGCTTTGTTACTGGAATTAAACCACCCTGAAAACAAATATGAAAGAAAGGCTTCTGGACTGAAAAGGGGATCATCATATATAACACTGAAGAGCTTGAAAAACCTCTGGAAATCACTCCTACATAGAATCAAAGCTAGGGTTTACTGCAGAATAATGTCTTCTATGTATGCTTTGGTGTTCTTGATGACTATGTTAGGCTAAATTTTGCATTGTGGTTAGGCCAAGAACCAATGTGAACTCCTCTGTAATTTAATTGGTATTGAATGAGATTGTTATGATTGCTTTGTTTTACTTTGTTCTTAATGATTATATTCTTTCTTAGAATTAGCCGTTCTATTTAAGTTCTGGGGGTTAGGATTCGCAATAGGGATGTTGGGGTTCTAATTACTGACATGAGTAAGATAACAATTGTTCATTGCCTAGGGATAGGGATGCGTGGTTGCAGAACTTTATAATATATTCTTTTAAATGCTTAACTTGATAGAATTCACTAAGGAATTAGGATTTTGATTCAGGTTAAAGGGTTAATTCACTAAGGGATTAGGGATTAGCTAAATTAGAAAAGATTTATTCTCTGAGTAATAAGAAGCAATCAACTTTGATAACCAGTTAAGTGAAAGAGACAGGGATCAAAGGGGATTGCGTCCTAATCACAATTATTTCATCCAGTGGTTACAACTCACCTTACTTGCAATTTTAATTCCCTTTAAATTCTGCATTCACTTAATCATTCAACACAACAACAATTCTTTCAAAAATCATTCTTTTTCCTTCCAATTGCTTAGATCGCAAATTATTGTGAAATCAGTATCAATCTCTGTGGATACTATAATCTACTTACCTACATTATTACTTGAAACGAGCGGTACACTTGCTATTTCGCAACAAGTTTTTGGCGCCGTTGCCGGGGATTGATAAACTGATTTTTGTAGTAATTTTAATCTTTGTGAATTGGATTTTTTATTACTAATCGCTTCTCTGAGTTTATGCGAGGTTCACTTAATCCTGAGAATTTACAGTACGATCCTGAGATAGAGAGAACTGTAAGAAGGAGGCCAGCCAGACAAAGAAGGAGAGAAGCGGAAGACTTTGACTTTGATTCAATTCCTGAATTAGAGTCAGAGGCAGAGATGGCTGAAGAAAGAAATAATCAGCGGAGACCAGAGGATGAACTAATGGAGGATATTCTGGCTCCTATGTTCACAAGACCAAACTCCAGCATTGTGAGACCATCAATACAAGCAAATCACTTTGACATTAATCCTTTATTGATTGCATTGGTGGAACGCAGTCAGTTTGGTGGAGAAGACTTTGAAGACCTTCACGATTTCATTGACAGATTTCTGAGAATCTGTGACACTATCAGACACCAAGGGGTTTCAGATGATGCTATAAGATTAAGCCTATTCCCTTTTGCTGTTAAGGGAAATGCACTGAGATGGCTAAACAGACAAACATCAAATAGCATCACTACTTGGGACGACTTAGTCTCAAGGTTTTTTGCTCAATACTTCTCCATGGACAAATACAACAGGTTGGTAAATGAAATTACCAACTTCACTCAGAATGGAAAGGAGACCCTATGTGCTGCCTGGAACAGATTCTAGGAATTAATCAGGAGATGCCCGCAGTATGACATGCCTGTGGGTAAGCAGGTACGTATTTTCGTTAATGGTATGACTCCTGAATCACGCATGATTGTTAATGTTGCAGCAGGGGGTACAATAAGGTCAAAAATTGCAGCTCAAACCTATGAGCTGATTAATTCTCTGGCTAGAAACGAAAACGAGAGTATCACAATTCAGCCAAAGAGGGAACCAATCCAACTGTCCAGCATGATGCCATGCTTGCAGAGCAGAAAATCTTAGCCCAACAGCTGGCTAAATTAACTGAAAAAATAGACAGACTTCAAGTCTCTGCAGCCCAAGTTTCATCCAATAGCATGCCCCGCAACAGCTGTGAATACTGCCAAGGTGAACATAAATCTAATGTATGTCCTATTGTCGTTGGAGCTGACCCTGTGCAGGTTAATGGGATCTGGAATGACCAGAGACAGCAGCAGCCATATCAGAGGAATCACAACTTTGCTCCAGGAAATAACTATCAGAGAAAATTCCAAGGAGGCGGGTTAGACTATAAGTCTAACAACTATCTGCAACCTCCAGCCATTCCCAACAAGGAGATGTCTGAACCGGAGAAAGTGGTATTGCATCTGTCCAAAACAACAACTGAGCACATTCAGGCTACCAATGCCTTCATAAATGAAACCAGAGCTCACCAGACAAATCAAGATGCTTCCATCAGAAATCTGGAAAACCAGATTGGTCAGCTGGCAAAGCAGTTGGCTGAGAGACCACCAGGTCAATTCCCCAGTGACACATTGATAAACCCAAGGGAACATGCAAAGGCAATTACAACCAGAAGTGGGAAGGTACTCAACTCACAAGAAAAGCCTAAGGTGAGTAGAAAGGAAGCTGAAAAAGAAAACACAACAGCTACCACAGAAGAAGAAAAAGCTGCTGAAAGTTCCAAGGAGAACAATTCTGCACCTCCAAAGAAGCAATGGGATTTTTCTCGCTTTGAGAAACCCCCATATCCAGTGCAGACAAAGCAACAAATCCAAAAATAGCAGTTTGTCAGGTTCTTAGATATGTTTAAAAGGTTACACATTAATATTCCATTTACTGAGGCATTATCCAATATGCCTAACTATGCAAAATTCATGAAAGAACTTTTGTCTAAGAAACATAAACTGCAGGATTGTGAGACCATAGCACTTACTGAAGAGTGCAGTGCCATCATTCAGAGGAAGCTTCCTCCAAAATTGAAAGACCCAGGAAGTTTCAATATCCCTATTGCCATAGGAAATATCAATGTAGGGAAGGCACTATGTGACTTAGGGGCTAGCATAAACCTAATGCCATTGTCAATGTGTAAGTCCCTAGGTATCTCTGAATTAAAACCCACTAGAGTTTCCTTGCAATTAGCAGACCGTTCATTAAGGAAACCATCAGGGGTAATTGAGGATGTTCTAGTGAAAGTAGATAAATTCATTTTCCCTGCAGGCTTTATTATTTTAGATATGGATGGTGAAAGTGAAATCCCTCTGCTGTTAGGAAGGTCATTCTTAGCAACTGCTAGAGCCTTAATTGATGTAGAGCAGGGAAAGTTAGAATTAAGAATGGATAATGAATCTGTTGTCTTTAATGTATTTGATGCCATGAAGCATCCAGCTGATGAACATGATTGTTTTAGGCTGGATGTATTGGATAATGTAATTTATGCAGGTATGACAGCAGATATTTCATCAGCACTAGAGGAAGAAAATGAAGCAGAAGCAGAAAACAGTGCAGCAACAGAAATTGCTACAGAATTACAGACTACAGACCAAGAAAACACACCAGAAACCAGTGAACCTGTGTTAGAAGAGCTGGAGAAAAAAGAAGATGATATTCCAGCTGGAGCACCTAAGGTTGAGCTGAAAGAACTACCTGAACATCTGAAGTATGTGTTTTTAGGTGAGAAAGAAACATATCCAGTCATCATCAACAGAGGGCTGGAATGGCATGAAGAGGAGAAGCTGCTGAAAGTACTCAAGGAACACAAGACAGCCATTGGCTGGTCCATCTCTGACCTGAAAGGTATAAATCCTTCCTTTTGTACTCATAAAATTCTTATGGAAAATGATGTGAAACCTGTAAGACAACCACAAAGGCGATTCAATCCTACAATGAAAGAAGTGGTACGAAAAGAGGTTGTCAAGCTGTTAGATGCAGGTATGATCTATCCTATTTCAGACACAGCTTGGGTAAGTCCGGTCCAAACCGTTCCAAAGAAAGGGGGAATAACAGTCATTCAAAATGACAATAATGATTTGATCCCCTCAAGAACCATTACTGGATGGAGAATGTGCATTGACTACAGGAGACTGAATGATGCAACTAGGAAAGACCATTTCCCACTCCCTTTCATGGACCAAATGCTTGAAAGATTAGCTGGTAATGACTACTACTACTTCTTAGATGGATACTCTGGGTATAATCAAATCCCAGTAGCACTAGAAGACCAAGAAAAGACAGCTTTTACATGTCCATTTGGGGTGTTTGCATATTGAAGAATGCCATTTAGACTTTGTAATGCACCTGCCACATTCCAGAGATGCATGCTATCTATTTTCTCTGATATGGTAGAGAACGGCCTTGAGGTATTTATGGATGACTTTTCTGTTTTTGGCTCTTGTTTTACTTCATGCTTGGCTAATTTAGCCAAAGTTTTAAAAAGATGTCAAGAAACAAATTTAGTCTTGAATTGGGAAAAATGTCACTTCATGGTACGGGAAGGCATTGTTCTAGGCCACAAAATTTCGGAAATGGGAATTGAGGTAGATAGAGCTAAATTATTATTAATTGAAAAATTACCTCCTCCTATTAATGTGAATGGTGTTCGCAGCTTTTTAGGCTTTTACAGAAGATTCATCAAGGATTTCTCCAAGATTTCAAAGCCACTGAGCCAATTGCTGGAGAAAGATACTGAATTTTGTTTCACTGAAGCTTGTCTTGAGGCATTTAACACCTTGAAGCACAAACTCACCACTGCACCTATTTCAATAGCTCCTGATTGGAGTTTACCTTTTGAACTTATGTGTGATGCTAGTGCTTATGCAGTAGGTGCAGTTTTAGGCCAGAGAAAAGAAAAACGTTTACATGTCATATACTATGCTAGTAAAATCCTAAATGAGGCACAAGTTAATTATGCTACCACTGAAAAAGAAATGCTAGCTGTAGTATATGCTTTAGACAAATTCCGGTCCTATTTAGTAGGTTCTAAAGTTATTATTTACACTGATCATGCAGCTCTTAAATTCTTGCTTAACAAACAGGATGCAAAGCCACGCTTGTTGCGTTGGATGTTATTGTTGCAGGAATTTGATCTGGAAATCAGAGACAAGGCAGGAGTGGAAAATAAGGTAGCTGATCACTTGTTTAGGATTCAGGAAAAGGAGTTGCAGGAGGGACCAGAGATAGAAATCAATGAATCTTTTCTTGATGAGCAAGTGCTTGCAGTGCAACTTAGTCCATGGTTCGCAAACATGGCAAACTTTAAAGCTGTTGGAATCATTCCTGAAGACTTTAATTGGCAGCAGAGAAAGAAGTTTCTACATGATGCAAGAAGGTATTTTTGGGATAACCCTTTCTTATATTTTCAATGCACTGACAATGTTATCCGCAGATGTGTAACTGAAAACGAAGTGCCGAATATTCTGTGGCACTGTCATTCCTCTAATTATGGAGGCCATTTTGGTGGAAATAGAACTGCACAAAAGGTCTTGCAATGTGGCTACTATTGGCCAACACTTTTCAAAGATGCCAAGGACTTTGTTGTGCAGTGTGATAACTGTCAAAGAACAGGTAATATTTCTCGCAGAGATGAGATACCATTGAACAACATCCAAGAAGTTGAGCTGTTTGGTGTGTGGGGGATTGATTTCATGGGACCCTTCCCTAAATCATTCTCCAATCAATACATATTGGTTGCTGTAGATTATGTGTCCAAATGGGTTGAAGCGGCAGCTTTACCCACTAATGATGCAAAGGTGGTGGTTTCATTCTTGAGGAAGAACATTTTCACCCGCTTTGGGGTGCCAAGGGCTATAATCAGTGATGGAAGGACTCATTTTTGTAACAAGCAATTTGATGGCTTGCTAGCCAAGTATGGAGTCAAACACAAAGTGGCTACCCTATATCATCCTCAGACAAGCGGCCAGGTAGAAATCTCTAATCGAGAACTCAAAAGAATTTTAGAAAAGATTGTGGGGACATCTAGAAAGGACTGGTCTAAAAAGCTTGATGACGCGTTATGGGCTTACCGGACTGCATTCAAAACTCCTATAGGTATGTCTCCTTTTCAGCTTGTTTACGGTAAGTCTTGCCATCTCCCTATTGAACTTGAACACAAAGCCATGTGGGCAACTAAATTTTTAAACTTTGAACTATCAAAAGCTAATGAAAAAAGGTTGCTTCAGTTGAATGAATTGGATGAGTTTAGGTTAGCTGCATATGAAAATGCCATGATTTACAAAGAGAAGACAAAGAAGTGGCATGACAATCAAATCCGCCCAAAGGAATTCACTCCTGGCCAACAAGTGCTGTTGTACAATTCTCGCTTGCGACTTTCCCAGGTAAGCTAAAGTCACGATGGTCCGGTCCATTCCTTGTGCGAGAAGTTTATCCTTATGGCATAGTGGAAATATCCCCCTTAGATAGTGACAGAGCTTTCAAAGTAAATGGCTTCAGATTAAAGCATTATTTCGGATGGGATGTGGACAGAAACGCGGTTTCTGTTCCACTTCATTCCATAGAGGTTTAGCAAGAAGGAAGCGTCTGGCTCAAGACGTAAAATGAGCAATTCTTGGGATCCTTCCCGAGATCTTGGTATTTGATGTAAATACATAGGTCCTTAAGTCCTTTTAAATTTCGATAGCATTTGATTTAGATTTATGCCTGTTAATTTTTAGTCACTTTTAGGCATCAGCCATTTTAGTTAGTGAATAAAAACAAAAAGCAATTCAAAATGAAAGAAAAAGAACAATCAAAGGCACCGCACGGATCGCACCAGAACCCACGCCAATAGCGCGACAATATGGAATCATCTCTCATTCAAGGCGGGTCCTCCACGCTATTAGCGTGAAAATCGGCGCTAACAGCGCCATCAATTCGTGCCTCCTGCCATTTCTCACGCTAACCGCGTGACCAATCACGCGAATCGCGTGGAAGATTCGAGCCTGAAGACCTTTCATTGCAAATCCACGCGATTCGTGCCATCAATGACGCTATCAGCTTGACAAGGTCGAATCAATTGTTCCAGATTTTGCTGATCCACGCTGCTAGCGTGAAACACCGCGCGAATCGCGCGAAGAAGTCGAAAGGACAGCCCTTTCAGGGAAGATCCGCGCTAATCGCGCCATAATCAGCGTGAATCGCGCGAGCCAACGATTCAGGTTTTTAAAATGGAAAATTCAAATTTGGCATTCACCCCTTTCACTCCTAAAATTGCTCCATTGTGGTAACTGCCCTTTACTTGCATTCACACCACCGGTTACCAAGCTGTGCTCATTCTTTCATTATAAATCTCTGTCAAAGCATTGCAACCCCATCCCATTCTCTTCTCCATTGATACATCTGTGCATTCCTTGAACATTTCCTTTTTGCATCCCCTCGACTATTTTATTAGCACATATGGCTGGCAACAAGGATAAGGTACATTTCTTTTTCTTTGATTAAGCACTTCCCTTGCATGGAAACGTAGTAGAATAACATTGGGGGGGGTATGGAGTTGCAGAAGCATTCATGGTGGAATCGCGACTTCACGCGATTAGCGCTGTTCACCGCGCGGATAGCGCCACCATGTTTTGCTATTATTTGTGGATGGTTGGCATTGAAACTATTTACTGGGGTAATCTTCTTTTCAGAGCATGGTTCACTCATTAGATACTTAGTCTTATTGCTCTAGGGTTATGAGAATTGAGATGCATGACTGGTTACCTCATGGAAATCAAACTGAACTTCTAAGAAAAGGGGAATAGCTTTATTCTGATTAATTTGAATGGGATTTGGGTAGTCAATTGCTCATACTTGTAAAACTTCAATAGCCCTGGATATTGGAAATGTTAGTCGAATCCCCTATTATTGCTGTTAGTTTGAGGTGAACCAATTGGCTACATGTGAATTTGCTGCTAGTGTTTGGTTTGATGCATTTAAATGAATAAATCTGGGCATCTTGAGAGTGCTGTTGAATTCTGTAAACTGTATGCACTTTTGCTCTGTAAATTAACACATTTTGATGATATCCACTTAGTGGGTGTTGCATGTGTTATGGGACTCCATGTATGTGTCATGAGGCCATCCTTTGGAAAACACTTTTGAGTTCTTCATGATAGTGTGCATTCTCTTTATTCGATAGCCTTGAACTTTAGACTGCACATTGAGATACTTAGACTCATTGTTGGTATGAGCATGCATAGATACCTTATTGTAGCAGTCCAAAATTGCAATTTGAATTAAGCTATATGGTTGTTACTCATTCACTCTGACTGCTACAAATCCTGATTTATTGATATGAAAAATGGTGTCTAAATACCTACGGGAATTCCCCGATTGCTTGGATTAGTTGTGTTAATTGATATAGCAAGAATTAACTCTGGGAATGGGTAAGGTCAATCTCGTGTTGGTGAAAGTAGGCAAGTCTCTGAGTTATACATGTATATGGATATTTTTTGAGTTTCAGGGCAAACAGGTTGAGAAGAGCAAAAAGAAAAGCACCACTGCAGCTGGTAGCAAAAGAGCCCGCATTTCCAGCTATGACGAAACCCGGTTCCGCTCCACAGAGTGTCAGGAGCGGTTTGACACTTGGTACATGCCCAAGAAAATTATTCCAGAGAAGAAGATTCTGTGGGAGACCTTATCGCAGGGTAACCCTATCCGGGAAGTCATCATTAGGCGGCAGTGGCAACAACTCGTTAGCTTTCCGGAGCCTAGTTCCAGCCTGATTTTAAAAGAATTCTTAGCGAATGTCGATCCAGACACAGTTGCTGCCAGGAGAGTTAGCTGGGTGCGAGGGGTCCTCGTTCCTTTTGATGACAGGACCATAGAGAAATTCCTAGACACCAGCTACTCTCCATTCTCTCGCTGTGAGTTTCATCACCTCTTCATGAGCATGCAACCCGACATATTTACCAAGATGTACAGAGATGAGGTGCCTCGCCTAGCTAATCAGATCCGGCATGAGATTACCGGATTATACACTCGCTGGAAAACAAAAGCAGGCTTGGATTACATTCCAGAGAAGATGAGGAAGCATGATCTAGTAGGTGATGCGGCGTTCTGGCACCAATTTGTGAACCACACAGTCATTCCTTCCACTAATTTGACTGATGTGAATGTCGAACGCGCATGCCTTTTATATGTCCTCCGGGGTGAAGGTAATCTTTACATTGCAAATCTTTTATCTAACCGCCTTCTTCATATGATTCAGGACGCTAGCAGCAAATCATGGCTAGCCCACTCATCCTTAGTCTCTCATCTATGTCTCCAAGCTGGGGTTGAGATCCCAAATGACGAACCTATGGACGTCCAGATTGCTTATTTAATGAGTCACAAGACATATCTTAACGCACTGAAAGGCGCTGCAGAGGAACAAATCATCTGTGCGTCAAAGTTAACGCCTGAAGAACTTGCAATGAGGAGTCCTCGTGCAGTGCCTGACCCTGAGGATCTTCAACCGCCAGCACTTGAAGCACCACCACCACAGCCCGTTCCTCCTTCTTCTTCTTCTTCTACCACACAGATGGCACCTCGACATGAGCTCCTTTATGAGGACTCTTCCAGTTATTTATCTCTACAGATGTTCATCATGACCCAGCTCACATACTAGACACGGATGCTAGAAGACCTCTGCAGACAGCGGGGTATTGATACTTCTGCCTACCAGCCTCAGCCTTCACCAGTCGTTGCACTGCCTCCACCACCAGTTGCCTGCAGGTCTCCATCACCAGTAGCTACTACTCCTCCAGGACCCTCAGATGTTCCAGAGCCAGCCACAGTCCTTCCTGACCATCTCAGGCAGCTGAGGCCGAAGATGATATGAGAGAGGGAGAGGAGTGAGGAGTGATTTGTCAGGACCAATTTTATTTTTCCTGTTCTATTTTTCTTATTTTTTTCCTGTTTCTTTAAAATTCAGTATTTTTATAATTTTGCACTTAAAACATTTAGATTATTGATGCATATATATACATATAATAGGGTCTATGATTTGATTTAATTTCTTCTGTTTGGATTAATGTTCGGTTGAACTGCGATTCACAAATAATGCACATATAGTTGTGTGTTTCAATGGCGCTGTGACCTTGTTAGTAATTACTGGGGACAACAATTTCTTAAATCTGGGAATGGACGCATAAGCATTATTTGAAAAATTGCACAGTCAAAGAACAAATGACGTCTAACAGAGAATTTTAGATTACTAGGTTTCATTAGTTGTTCATCTAATATTGTTGAATAAAGATTAGAAACATATCACATTTTTTTCCAGAAGTGAGAACTTTAAAATCAGTAGTGAATTGGACATCTTCGTTAGAAGCATGAGTGAAATGAAACACAGCATGGCTTGCATGAATCATGATTGGAATTGTATTTGTTGGTATATTGATGTTCATGTTGAAGCAGGAAATGGCGCTTGAGATGAAATTAACAGAGTTTTTCTTAAGCCATAACCGGTGAGTTTTTGAGCCTATACACAAATAATTGTTTTCTGAGAGCTTTCACTTTGATGGTACTCTAGAACTTGCTTGGTTTCTCTGGATGCATGTATTTTCTGATATGATTAAGGCAGTTCATTCTTTAAAGCCAGAGCCAAATTGACTCACCTTTAGTTTTCCATTTGCTACCCCTTTGAGCCTAAGCTTTTTCATTCATATACCTGACATCTAGAACTTGTCCTGAACTACCTTATTTGAGGCTGGAGGAAGAAAGAGTAAAGTCCACTGTTGGATAACAAGGTTAATTTCTCACCATGAAAATCAGAAAGGTAAGAGGAAAGACAAAGTTACCCAAGAAGACAATTCTGGGTTAGATGAACGAAGTCAACAGAACAAGGCTAGCAAAATCCAAATCTAGTGAATGGTCCATTGGAAGAGAACAAGTCTGAAATACCAGTTGGTGGATATATTGTGTTTACTCTGAATAAAATAAAAAGAAACCACCAGAAAAGAAAGAATTGAAGATAAAAGGAATAAAATGGTTTGTCAGTCTGAAAAGGTTTGAAAGAAAGCATGAATTGATATAAAGGGCAATGGACTTGGGAAATTTGATCTGAATCCAGTCTTAACTTAGCTACTATCCAAAAATTTTCCCTACCCTAAAGCCAGGCCAAGTTACAAGCTTAAAAGACCTTTTGATCAATTGTGCATGCATTTTGTGTTCCTTATCTGAGGGAACTAGAGAATATGATCAAGCCTATGGTTGTGCTATAACTGTGATTGAATTGAGTGATGATAAATACCTTGATACACTTGAGTGTTGAGTGAAACAGATATCTTGGTAAGAAATGCTCAAGTTGACTCTTAAGTTGATGGAATTGATAGTGCTGTTGAAACTTTGATGTGAACATTGATTTATTCAGCCTTATGATTCTGAGATTGTTGAATGTGATAGGTGTTTGATCATTGATCTTGGCTTCTCACCTTGAGGGTCTGTCATTGCTGAGGACAACAAGTTTTAAATCTGGGAATTATTTGATGTGTGGCTAACACATCTTAGTTTTAGGCTAGTTTAGGTTATAGATTAATTGAATAATTAGGAATATAGATTAGAAATAGTTAAGTTTGTTAAATATATTTATTTTTATCTCATTCATCACCAAAGTATGATTTCAGGGCCACAAAGAGGAGAAGCAAAAGCTAAAAAGAAAAAGTCCCAGTTTCGAAGGCTTCACGCGATTAGCGTGACGTTCCACACGGATCGCATCAGTTGTGCAAAACCAACCTTCATCTCGAAGACATCACGCGATCAGCGTGAATACCCATACGAATAGCGCCATGAAGTCGAATGGTTCACGCGGCCAACTTGAAATGCAGCGCAAGTAGCGTCAGACATTCAGGATCAACCTTCAGCTCGTGTTATCCGCGCGATCAGCACGGAATCCCGTGCGATCCGCGTGAAGTCGATTCTGTTTCCTTTATTTGCAATATATAGCTCGAAAATGCAGAGGAAAGGAGGCTTTGTTACTGGAATTAAACCACCATGAAAACAAATATAAAAGAAAGGCTTCTGGACTGAAAAGGGGATCATCATATATAACACTGAAGAGCTTGAAAAACCTCTGGAAATCACTCCTACATAGAATCAAAGCTAGGGTTTACTGCAGAATAATGTCTTCTATGTATGCTTTGGTGTTCTTGAAGACTATGTCAGGCTAAATTCTGTATTGTGGTTAGGCCAAGAACCAATGTGAACTCCTCTGTAATTTAACTGGTATTGAATGAGATTGTTATGATTGCTTTGTTTTACTTTCTTCTTAATGATTATATTTTTTCTTAGAATTAACCATTCTATTTAAGTTCTGGGGGTTAGGATTCGCAATAGGGATGTTGGGGTTCTAATTACTGACATGAGTAAGATAACAATTGTTCATTGCCTAGGGATAGGGATGCGTGGTTGCAGAACTTTATAATATATTCTTTTAAATGCTTAACTTGATAGAATTCACTAAGGAATTAGGTTTTTGATTTAGGTAAAAGGGTTAATTCACTAAGGGATTAGGGATTAGCTAAATTAGAAAAGATTTATTCTCTGAGTAATCAGAAGCAATCAACTTTGATAACCAGTTAAGTGAAAGAGACAAGGATCAAAGGGGATTGCGTCCTAATCACAATTATTTCATCCAGTGGTTACAACTCACCTTACTTGCAATTTTAATTCCCTTTAAATTCTGCATTCACTTAATCATTCAACACAACAACAATTCTTTCAAAAATCATTCTTTTTCCTTCCAATTGCTTAGATTGCAAATTATTGTGAAATCAGTATCAATCTCTGTGGATACGATACTCTACTTACCTACGTTATTACTTGAAACGAGCGGTACACTTGCCATTTCGCAACCACTTCATCTAGGGTTGATGAAGAGAAGCTTGTAAATACTTGTAAGAACAATATTTGCAATATTGGAACTCTACTCTAGAGTTGAGTAGAAGAAACTGGATGTAGCCTCATGGGTTTTGAGGTGAACCAGTATAAATCTTGTGTTTTGATTTATATTCTGCAAATTTGATTATACTTGTGTGAATTCTGTTTTGCATGTGTGTTCTTGTGGCATAACAAGTCTTGGATTAATCTTGGATAAAGATTCTTGTTTGTTTATGTGATAAAGATCCAAAGGGCAATAAAACTCTGATTTGAAACTCTGATTTTCATCAAAGAAATTTTAATTTACCAAGACTAACCAATTCACCCCCTCTCTTGGTTAAGTGTGAAGTGTTCCTTATTTTTCACAATTGGCATCAAGAGCTAGGTCTTGTAAGATACTCAAGATCACTGTATTTTTTTTTTAAAATGAGCACATCACAAATAACCTTTAAGGAAGGAGCATCCTTAAATAGACCTCCTTTGTTTGAGGGGGAGCATTTCAAGTTTTGGAAAAATAGAATGAAGATCTTTATCCAATCCAATGATCCAGAGCATGGAATGCCATTAAGAAAGGTCCTAGGGTGCCTATTAACGTAGTTGATAACAACATGATTCTCAAAGATTGGGATGAAATGACTGATGATGAAAAAAGACTTGTTCAATATGATTTCAAGGCAAAGAACATGATAACCTCTACTCTATCTTCTGATGAATTTTTCAGAACCGTTCGTTGTACAAGTGCCAAGGAGATGTGGGAGATGTTGGAAATCACCCATGAAGGAACTGAGGAAGTAAGAAGGTCAAGAAAGCATTCTTTGATTCATGAATATGAAATGTTCAAGATGAATCAAAATGAGAGTATTTCCCATCTTCAAACAAGGTTCACACATATAGTGAATCACCTCTTGGGACTTGGCAAAACATTTGATGCTGAAGAACTTAACATCAAGATTCTGAAATGCCTCACTAGAGCTTGGCAACCCAAAGTCACAGCCATCAAGGAATCAAAGGATCTCTCAAAAATGACAATGGCTGCACTTTTTAGTAAGTTGCTTGAATATGAGTTTGAATTATCTCAACTAACCTTTGGTGAAAATGCAGAAAAGAAAAGCAAGGGATTAGCACTGAAATCTGCAGCACCCAAAGTGGAGAAAGATGAATACTCTAGTGATGAGGAGGAAGATGAAAGCATGAACTTGATTGTAAAGAAGTTCAGCAAATTCATGAAGAAGAACAAGGGCAGAAAATCTGCAAGAAAAAACAAGAACAATTCAGCAAACAATAACACTAGCAACTTCAAGAAAATGGACAGCAACTATACTTGCTTTGAATGTGGCAAACCTGGTCACATTAAATCAGAATGTTCCATTTACTTGAAGAAACAGCAGCAAGACAGCAAAGGGAAGAAGGAAGCTAAGCCTAGAAGAGCATACATTGCATTGGAAGACAATGATTCTTCTACCTCTGAATCCTTTGCTGATATGGAAGAAGCAAATATGTGCCTTACCTCAATCATCAATGAAGAAAATGATGATCTGCTGGATGAAGATGAGGAAGTAACTTCTGAACTTGAACAAGCTGTTTTAGCATTTCAAGAAATGCACAAAGAGGCCAAAAAGCTGGCTAAGTCTAATAGCAACCTTAAAAAGAGTATGGAGGATCATCTTGCTAAAATAATGGAGCTGGAAACTAAAGTTTGTAACCTGAAGAAAGAGAATGAAAATCTGACTTCTAGTTACAAATCATGTGGATGTATGTGCACTTCTTCTTCTACATCTAGTGACAAGTATAAGATGCTGTAAAAAGTGTTTGATGAATATAGAAACAATCAAGAAGAAAAGTATGTGCAGCTGGTTTCAAAGAACCAAGAATTGATTGACATCTTGGAAAAACTCAACAAGGGAAAATGTGATTTAGATGAAATGTTAGGTGCTCAAAAACAGTTTGGTGATACTTCTAGTTTGGGGTATAAAAAGAACTTAAAAAATGTCCAAAAGACTACATTTGTACCTCCAAAACAGAAGAAAAAGAAGAAGCCAAGAGTAAATCAAAGGAGGTTCTCAAGAAAAAGATATAATGCTGTAACTTGTCACTATTGTATGGAAAGGGGTCACACAGCTTTTCATTGTTTTGCAAGAAGGTACTATGTCCCAAATGGTAAATGCATTTGGGTAGAAAAGAAAAAGAAAACTTCTAACCCACTTGGACCCAAAATCAAATGGGTACCACTTCCTTTGAAGTAATTTGTTTATTTTGTAGGTGTGTCTGAGAGCAAGTACTTCTCTATGGTATCTTGATAGTGGATGCTCAAGACACATAACGGGTGACATGTCCTTGCTCAAGAATTTCACATTTAAAGAAGGGGGCTTTGTCACATATGGAGATAACAACAAAGGAAAAATATTGGGTGAAGGAAGTATTGGTGACAGCTTAAACACCAAAATCAACAATGTACTCTATGTTTAAGGCTTGAAGCATAACCTACTTAGCATTAGCCAACTATGCGATAAAGGCTACAAGATTTCCTTCAATCAAGATTGCTGTTTAATTTGTGATGGTAAGAGTGATGAGGTAATTCACATAGGCACGAGGAAAGGTAATGTGTATCTATTCTCCATTGACCATGCTTTGTTTCACAAAACCACATGCTTATTGAGTAAAATTGATGAAACATGGCTGTGGCATAGGAGAGTTAGTCATATAAATATACATCATATGAATAAGCTTATTAAGAGGGACTTAGTTATTGGCTTGCCTAAACTCAACTTTGAGAAAGACAAATTGTGTGATGCATGTCAAAAGGGGAAACAAACAAAAATCTCTTTTCAAAGCAAAAACATTATTTCCACCTCTAGACCACTTGAGCTTTTACACATGGATTTGTTTGGTCCTTCAAGAACTATGAGTTTAGGAGGCAATTACCATGGACTAGTTATTGTTGATGATTTCTCAAGATTCACTTGGACTTTGTTTTTGAATCCAAGAGTGATGCTTTCCATTCTTTTCGAAAATTTGCCAAACTAATTCAAAATGAAAAAGGGTGTAAAATTGTTTCAATTAGAAGTGGTCATGGTGGGGAATTCCAAAATGAAGATTTTGAAAAATTCTGTGAGGAAAATGGGATTAACCACAACTTTTCAGCTCCAAGAACACCTCAACAAAATGGTGTTGTGGAAAGGAAAAACAGATCACTTGAAGAAGGTGCTAGAACACTTCTAAATGAAACAAATTTACCCAAATATTTTTGGGCTGATGCTGTTAACACAGTTTGCTACACTTTA
>PYAF01003912.1:231336-272623 GCA_007407185.1 Glycine tomentella | reverse complement strand
AAGGTAGAATTCATTGACACTCATAACCAACTTGCTGATATTTTCACAAAACCATTATCAAGGGATAGATTTTACACTCTTAGAAACATGCTAGGAATCCTTGATGAACATAATATATGCTAGCCTGTTTGTGATAAAATTCATGTGCAATTTTGAATGCTTACTTGTCATTATCACTGCTGAATCAACATGAAAAGCTATATCATCATTAAAATGCTCTGATTCCACACATTAAAAGCTGCATAATAACAAGAATGCTTTGTTCCAAGTAGTAAAAGTTGTAATAGTTGATAAATGCTCTGTTTTAAGCAACTCGTGCTGCAATAATCGATTAAGGATCGGGATAATTGATTAATTTCATGAAAACCACCATTCTGATTGAATATCAAGCTT
The DNA here is from genome assembly GCA_007407185.1 of Glycine tomentella. Taxonomy (NCBI): domain Eukaryota; kingdom Viridiplantae; phylum Streptophyta; class Magnoliopsida; order Fabales; family Fabaceae; genus Glycine; species Glycine tomentella. The sequence continues at coordinate 272,230 of PYAF01003912.1, read as the reverse complement.
AAAGAATCGATTACCAAAGGGTCGTAATCGATTACGTTTCAGAAATCAAAAATTATGCTTGCCTGTAATAATCGATTACCTATCGGGTTAATCGATTACAACATTCAAAATTCAACTTAGAATTTAAGGAACGCTGGAATAATCGATTACCATACGGGTTAATCGATTAAAATGTTCATAGCTTAGTTTCAATGGCCATTCTTAAGCAAATAATCGATTACATTAGCATTATAATCGATTACTTATCATCTTCAACCTCTGGTCATCATTATTGTAATCGATTACATCACGGATTAATCGACTACACTGTATAAACATTGTTATATTTGCTCTGGAATAATTGATTACATAAGGATATAATCGATTATTCGAACTGTTATACGTTTTCTGACAGATTTTGGGATTTCGTAACTATCCAATCAACTGGATTCTGAGCCATAAACCTCCACTAACTTTCATTAACTGCTTATAACAGCTATATTTTTCAAAATTTGAGTTGTTTGTGCCTAAATCCTGGCCTATAAATTGTGCTTAAGTGATTCAATTTTTTCCTTGCACCAAATCACTTACTCTCTTGCATTCTTCTGTGTCTGAGTCTATTACTCCCTAGGTTCTTGCTTTGATAACCTTCTTTATGCTTTGATACCATTTTTTCTGTGTCTATTACAATATGTCTGCACCCAAACGTGTTAGGACTGGGAAAAGGAAAGTAGGAGAGTCATCAAACCCTCAACCCCAACCTCCACCAGATAGGTTGAGTCTTTGGTTTACCAAGGAATCTGATAAAATGCAGTATTTACAATACAATGCCACCAAACCCATCTGTTCTCCTAAATATATCAGCCTTGACTGGTTCATCCAAGAAGGCTTTGTCTTTCCAGTCTTGTTAGAAACCCAAGGCCTTAGGAGGTTCATGGAGATGAAGGGTACTTACTACCCTGATCTTGTTAGGGTCTTCTACACTTGTGGTAAAGGTTCTGTGGATGGTCAGAATTTTAAATCTATCGTCAAAGGGGTTGAAATGATTATCACCCCTGAGTTATGGGAGTCTGTTGCTGGGGTTGTCAATGAAGGGGAAAGGAAATTTGATGAGACCCCTGGTGGCTACACCAAAATGGGTACCTATAGGGAATCTCTTGCTGACCCTAATCATCCCATTAGAAATAGGTTGAGCACTGGCCTCATGGCCCCTGAAAACAGACTCCTCCACTATCTAATTATATATATTCTGACTCCAAGGGCAACCAACCATGCCTAAGCCACTGATGAGAACCTACAACTCATGTATGGTCTCATCAATTCTATTCCAATGAACTGGGTTCTTATATTCCAAGAAATAATGATGAAGTCTAAAAGGCTTGTAAATTATCCTTTTCCATATCCTGTTCTTGTCTCCAAATTCATTGACCATTTTGGGATTGATGTCACAAATGAAGTGGTGGACAACACCAACTCCTCCAACAGCTTGATCCAAGAGAAGCATCTCTCTAAGCTTGGCCTGCACAAGACCCCTGATGGTTGGGTAATAGGACAACAACCACAGCAAGGGCCATAGCAACAAGAACCGTTGGTTGCTGATAGTGAAGACATAACTGGCTCTGCAAGTGAAGGTGATCAATCTGTGCAGCCACTCCACACCCAATTTGAAGCCTTGATGTTGGCCAAGATGGATGGCCTTCTGCAGATGCAACATGACTTCAAGGCTGAAGTCCAAGGCTCACTCAGAGAGATTAATGAGAGATTGGATGACATAGAAGCTACTCTCAAAATGGATGAAGAATCTGTAGAATTTTAGTCTTTATTTTTTTTCATGTTTCAGTCTTAATTTTTTTTTTGTTTCAATGTACTCTGTTTTTTTATTTTTTAGTTCAGCCTTCATATGTACTCCTCAACTTAGGTTAATGCAAAATTATGCTTTCTGTTCATCATTTATCCGCTGTGCATTAAATTTTTTACTTTAAAAAGCCAAATAGGGGGAGAATAATTGAAAATCAAATGAATAATCAAGTGCTCTACATCATACTCTGTTCATCCCTGTTTTTCGTGCCATTCTTAAGCTAAAATTACAGTTGCATAATTTGGGAAATTTAGGGGGAGTTAAGGACTAAAACTGATTGCCATGAACCATTACATGTTAGGAATGAATACTGAATCAATTACAGATGCATTTAACACTTATTCTTGGAAAGGATTTTAAATTTTCAGGTGTTAAGCAAAGTGCAGAAATGTATGAAGCTTTTCCATTCAATCACAAAGACCCATTACTTTTCAATTTGAAATTTGGCATGTTTAAAGTCAAAAAGGGGGAGATTGTTGATTTGAGGGGGAGCTGTATGAAGATTACTTGAAGAATCAAGCAATGAGAGGACTTGGATGTTTTGGCTTTCAACATGGTTCAAGCTTTGAAGAATGAAGTATGTGATTAAATGTAAAAGGATTGAAAGCATTTTGATGATCCAAGCTGTGCATACATATCTTTCATACACATCTTAAAGCATTACATCATAGAACTTTAAGTAATTGATTTGGAACTTAAAGAAAAAGCTAAGTATTTTGAAAAATAGACTAAGTCTGGTTTAATCGATTAAAGCATTGAAAGAATCGATTATTTTGTTCATAAGGCATTCTGGAAAATCATCATGAACACTTTAATCGATTACTCCATCGAATTAATCGATTATATGAATCTTAGCATGCTTTGATATTGGCTTTATAACTGGTTTAATCGATTACCATGTAGCTGTAATCGATTACATGCTTATTTGGAAAATACAGTCGCGCTGCATTAATCAATTACCACTTCTTGTAATCGATTACCTAGTTCATTTCATGTTTTGCATTCATGCTGACTTAATCGATTACCAATAATTGTAATCGATTACATTACATGATTTTTTACACTGTCTGGTTTAATCGATTACCATGAAATGTAATCGATTATTTTACTAAAACAGGATTTTTGCTTAGTCTGATGTAATCGATTACGTGTCGGATTAATCGATTATTTAACTCGTTACATGAAAACAAGAAGTCACCAAGATCATTTTCATCGATTACAGGAGCCTGAGGAGCGCTTTTAATCGATTAAATTAGTTACGAAAATTAGTATAAATTGAACCCATGCCTTCTATGATTTAAAAAATTCAACAAGAACTAAAATTTTCGAATTCTAAGCATTGTTAGAGCTTTCTAAGGATTCACAAAGGCATTCCCCTGGGTTCATTGAGTCTTGCTTCTATTGATTCATTCATGGGTCACTAAGGTGTTAGTGAAGCAAGCTATTCTTTCACTAAGGCTAAGGAGAGTTGTTCTGCATAATTGGTTTGCATTCAACCTGAGATTTTCATTCATATGCATTTCATTTTTGGATCATCAGGTGAATTATTTCCTTACTCTTTGTGGGTGTAAAAGTTTTCTGTTGAATCTTTGTATTTGTGGTTCTACTGTAAGTGATTTTTCTTTCAAGTGGAGATAGGGTTTCTCCAAGGACAGCTGAGTAGTGTTCTCAGTGTGGGTGTGGCTTCTAAGGATCTAATAGGGTTTTAGATCTCTAAACTTCATCTAGGGTTAATGAAGAGAAGCTTGTAAATACTTGTAAGAACAATATTTGCAATAGTGGAACTCTACTCTAGAGTTGAGTAGAAGAAACTGGATGTAGCCTCATAGGTTTTGAGGTGAACCAGTATAAATCTTGTGTTTTGATTTATATTCTGCAGATTTGATTATACTTGTGTGAATTCTATTTTGCATGTGTGTTCTTGTGGCATAACAAGTCCTGGATTAATCTTGGATAAAGATTCTTGTTTGTTTATGTGATAAAGATCCAAAGGGCAATAAAACTCTGATTTGAAACTCTGATTTTCATCAAAGAAATTTTAATTTACCAAGACTAACCAATTCACCCCCCGCCTCTTGGTTAAGTGTGAAGTGTTCCTTATTTTTCACACCATTGTAAGTGGGTTTCTAACAAGATTAGAGATAGTGTTTCTCTAAAGACAGCTAAGTAATGCTCTCAGTGTGGGTGTGGCTTCTAGGGTCTAATAGGGTTTTAGACTTCTGAACTTTATCTAGGGTTGATAAAGATAAGCTTGTGTTTGCTTGTAAGAATATTATTTGCAATAGTAGAACTCTACTCTAGTGTTGAGTAGAAGAAAACTGGATGTAGCTTCATAGTGTTTAAAGTGAACCAGTATAAATCTTGTGTGTTCATTCATATTTTGCATATTTGATTATTTTCTTTGTGAACTCTGAATTACAATTTGATTCTTGAAGCATTACAACTCTTGGGTTGATCTTGGACAAAGATTCTTGGTTATATTTGTGTTAAAGATCCAAAAGGGCCAAAAACTCTGATTTTACTCAAAAAGTTTTAAATTACCAAGACTAACCAATTCACCCCCCTCTTGGTTAAGTGTGAAGTGTTCCCATATTTTACACACGCCATGGCCATGTTCGATTCCATCTTCGACGGGTTTTTGTATTTTCTATTTGTGAAATTTTGATTTTGATTTTAGCCTTTTTTGGGATTTTTTTTTGTTTATAGAATTTTTGTTGAGTTTGACTGAGTGTTTGTGATTATACTATAATGGCTTTAATGGATTCGGGGTCGAAGGCTCAAAGCTTTTGCTTGTTGGTTGTGGCAGTGAGGAGTAAGTATTATTAGGGTTTCGAAAGAAAGGAAATTTGGGAGATGAGACCTAAATTTAACGGTGTTGTGGCATTAGGTAGAGTTGTCGACGTTTCAAAGATTAAGGAGAAAAGACAAAGACGTAACTAACAATATAGTCTAAATTGATGGAAATAACAAGATTGATGTATTTTTAACAAGTTGAGGACCTAACTGGACTTTTTTAAAATATAAGGACCCAATTGAACATTTTAATAAAACTTGAAGATAAAATTGAGCATTAAGCCTATATTGAATTATCATATTATCATAAGTAGGAGAAACATTAAGAATAAAAACATTCATATAAACAAACATGTATTAAAACCTCAAAATTAATGTCTCCTCGTCCCATCAAAGCTAGAATGCAGATTTAAGTTTTTTGGTCTCCTCCTCCTTGAGGCTTCATTAAGATTAATGTCGATGACAGTTTGATGGGAAATCTCAGAGATTTAGGCTTCAAAGGAATTATAAGAGATGAAATTAGGTAGTGGATTAGCGGTTTCAAAGGTTTTTATGGGTTCACAACAAACATCAATGCCGAATTGCATGCAATCTTGTTTGCACTGCAGTTGGCATCAAATCTTGGTTACACAAATGTCATTTGCAAGTCAGACTCGTTAAGCTGGCTTCACTTCCTAGATGAGAATGATATTGTCATGCATCCTTAATTCGCCATTGTCAACAGGATAAACAACTTCAAGTATGTTGCTTTGTAAACACAAAAATACAAGAAGGGGGGATTGAATTGTGATTTAACGTAATTGTCCAATTCTTTTTTAAAACAGTAGGGTTTTTTGTCTGTTTAGACCACCTTGTAAGAAAGTATGACAACCTTTATCACAAGAACTCTTCAGACGATGAGAAAGACGAATTTTCAAAAATGCAGTTTATCTTAAAACTGTTGAAACACAATTTAGACCCAATGTCAATTAACAAACAAAAAGGAAGAAAAAATAAACAAACACAGATTTTTACTGGTTCATCTCTACTACTGAGACTACATTTAGTTCTTGGTAAACCACCAAGTTCCACTAACTTTTCACAAGTTACAAGTATTATGTCACGACCACTTATGACTCTTACAAATCAAACTCTACCTTAAGTTTGATCAACACCCAATATTTTTTTTTCTACTAAGTCACTGTTAGCTTTAAACAAATCATACAAGATTTGTTATGAATGATGGCTCAGAGACTAACACAAAATCGTCTTATAGAAGCATAAATAATCTAAGCACTTAGTCTTTTTCAATCAGAATGTTCAAGGTGTTTTGAGAGTTTTTCTTCTTCTAATCTTACAAGGATAATAAGAAAGATTGGTTGAAGAAGAAGAGTAAGAAATATTTGCACAAAATCAAAATTATTAGTCTTCAAAAGCTTTCTGGTTTATATAGACAACGTCTTCAAGTATTAGTTGTTTCATAACGGACATCTTCATTTTATCTTCGTCTGATAAAAAGAGGGTCATTGGGTGCATTTAATGCATGTCCTTTCCTCATGCTGAGAACTCTTCCTTTAAGGCTTGCGTGTACGAGAATTGCAGTAGACAGTCACATCTTTGTGTCAGAGCAAGTCTTGCTCGTCTTTTGATGGCATATCAAATCTTGACTTCATTTATTCTTCATAGAATTCGACAGATCTTAAGAGAATGTTTCTACAGACAAAATCTCAAATATAGAGTAATAAACGAAGTATTAAATATTATACCATATTCAGTCACAAATCATGACCTTATCTACCCGTCGTTTGAAAACATTAGACATAGATTTTGAAAGGATATCAGACGCATATCACATAACATTTTTCCTTTGTATTTGTTTGCATCTAATCAAAATAGTTAAGGATCTTGATTCGTCTTTTGAGTCAACATGCTTGGACTTTATCTTTCATTCATATGTATTGTGAGGGAAACCAATGCACACATTGGTTAGCTAAACTTGATTCTTTTTCTAATGTTGGGCTCAAGATTCTGAACTCTAATCTGTTGCAGTACAGGTAGCTTCTCATTACAAACACTTGTTTATTTTTTGTTATTGCTTGTTGTTATTTTTTGAATTATAAAAAAACCTTAAAAATATATTAAATTAAAATTAATATAGACATCAATGTATAATTAAAAAAATGTTAATTCTAACCTAATAAAAACGTTATATGACAATAGAAATACGAACACACTAATAATTATAATTAAAATTAACAATCTTATCCTCCACCGATAATATATATTTACATTCGTACAAAAATATAAATATATATTTAGATGAGCACTTAAAACATTATTAGGTGCACTCTAATATTTTATATATTAACTATTTCTTGTGTTAAAAAAACTATTTCTTAGTTTTTGTTTTGAAAAGAGGTGAAATTGGGCCTAATTCTGGGCCGGGTAAGCGAAGCCGGATCAGCAAATAGGGTTTCGTGTGTTGAAATATAAAATGCGGCGGAATATTAGGGTTTTAAGGGTGGGCGAAGAAGCCAGAGAGTGATACAATACAGAGTGCGTTGTTGCTTCGCCACCACTCTCTGCCAACATGGGTGAGTAGTAAACGCTTCTTTCACATCTATATGTAGTCGTTGTTGTGTTACTGCAAAACCCTAATGCCACGTGTTGATTAATGCAATTTTCTCTAATGGGATTTATTCTGAATCAGGTATCTCCAGAGATTCTATGCACAAAAGGCGCGCCACTGGTGGCAAGAAGAAGGCCTGGAGGAAGAAGAGAAAGTGTGTCCCCCTTTATGTTATTTCATTTATTCATTTAAATATTCTTAATGTTTTTTATTTATTTTAATTTGATGTGTTTTTGTTTTCTGCTTAGAGTTTCCTAATGTTGTTAAAAGTGAAGGATGTGTTTGTGTTGGATATTTGGTCGTTTTGATTGGGACGATGGTTGGGATCTTTTCTTGGTTGTTTATGGGATTTCACGGTTTGAAATTGGAAGTGTTTTTTTTATTCTTATGTTTTTTTTCTTTTTGTTTTCACTGCGATTTGGGATTTCGAAATGTGATTCTGTGTTCTGGAGCATATCGTCGATCTAGGTGTAACTGTTCTTCGGGTTTTAGTTTTTGTTAGGGCAAGGGAAAATGAAAGGGTTATTGTACTAGAATTTCGCTTTGAAGTTTGATGCAAAATGGGAGACTTTTTCAAATCTTAGCTTGATTTCATTAGTGTGCTGCATTTTTTTTTCCATTTTTTTAATTTGTTTTAGATGGTATGTGAATGATTGAGCAAGCACAAGAGCTTCCCTTTTACTCTTCCTTCACTTTTTGCTGTTTAGGATCTGTTTGTTACACTATTCTGGAAATTTATTGAATGCATTTCCAATTTTCCCCTTCTGAAATGGATTCTGTTATTCAGTTTTGTATCTCATTTTTGTTAAGTACAAAATCATAGGACAAAATAGGATATGTAAAAATTAGGAGCTTAAAATTTCCTACTTAAAACAAATAAACTGTAAGTGAACAGAGAGTACCTTACATTTTAATAGTAATTTTGGCCTTACTAATAGCTATTCTTTCCTATTAAATTTCCCTTAGTATACGTCTAAGTTTGTTTTAAACAGAATTTGATGTAAGTTCTTTTGTATCTATTGTGTGTTAGTATTTGATAACTTGTTTGTATTTGATACCTTTTGTTATAAATACACTGTAATTTGTTGGTATTTACTTTCAGCTGTGATGGTATTCTATTCTAATAGTTCTTTCTTTAACTAATATATTTTGGTGGTTTCATATAGGTATGAGCTTGGTCGCCAGCCTGCTAACACTAAGCTGTCAAGCAACAAGACAGTCAGGAGGATCCGTGTTAGAGGTGGAAATGTGAAGTGGAGGGCACTGAGATTGGATACTGGAAATTACTCCTGGGGAAGTGAAGCTGTAACTCGCAAGACTCGTGTACTAGATGTGGTTTACAATGCCTCAAACAACGAGCTTGTACGTACTCAGACTCTTGTGAAAAGTGCTATAGTTCAGGTTGATGCTGCTCCATTCAAACAGTGGTACCTTCAGCACTATGGTGTTGAGATTGGTAGGAAGAAGAAGACAGCTGCCAAGAAGGAAACTGCAGAGGTGATGCCTTTGGAATTTTTGCTTGTTCTTTCTTTTCTCTTTTAATGTTTTACTTTATTCACTGTTCTTAATAGTTCCATGCCTTGTTTATGTATAACTTTTGTATTTTCAGTTGCTGGTTTTGGTTGTTTAAATAAGGTTGGTCATTAGACATTTCAAAATTGAAACCAATACTCTGATGCATTGCATAGCAGTTATTGATTCATTGCATATGTTTCGAAAATTAATTTATTGTCTCAAAACCATCATTTTTCTATTTTTATACATTGTCCAAGAATATCGAATTTGACTTGTCTTATACTGTAGTTAAGAATATTTGCTGTTGTCTAAATAAAATGTATATGCTGTTGTGCTTCTTAAAGCAGCGTATCTTATGCACTAGTAGAAGGTACAAATGGCTGAATGGGCAAAACCTATTATTGTTTTTGTTTATGATGCCAAATGAGAAGCTATTTTGTTATTCTTTCCACTGTATTTGATAAACATAAACATTAAATATGTAAAAGATGATACGTAATTTCTTCAATTGATGGATGAAGTGGACTGCATTCTCATGTATAGAAGCTGATATCTGTTTTTTTGTCTTGGGATGTAATTTGCAGGATGGTGATGCTGCTGCTGCTGCAGAAGACGCCAAAAAGAGTAATCATGTACAGAGAAAATTGGAGAAGCGCCAGAAAGATCGTAAGCTTGATGCTCACATAGAGGAGCAGTTTGGTGGTGGGCGTTTGCTTGCTTGCATTTCCTCTCGACCTGGTCAATGTGGCAGAGCTGACGGGTAATTTTCTTAAATTGTTATTATGTGTAATATGTTTATAACCAATCCTGTTCATATTTATTAATTGTGTTTTTTTCTTGAATTATGCAGCTACATTTTGGAAGGTAAAGAGTTGGAGTTTTACATGAAAAAACTCCAGAAAAAGAAGGGAAAGGGTGCTGCTTGATTTTAGTGTTTCCCAATTTTTTTTTATGGCTTTAGTTGCTTTTATATGTTGCTGGTACAATTTAAGGTGATGTTTTGTGCCACAGGACATCGTTTAGAGCAAACTATCTTGTTAGTCCTTTGCAAATTGACATCTTAATTTTGTTTTGAACTTTTTTTGCTACCGATGAGTTACAATTTTTATTAATGAATGTCTTGCAATCCTCTTATTGTTGGGCACTGGGGCAGGGGTTGTTCAATGGCAGATAAATGTGAGCTAAAGGGAGATGCCGCCCATTTGTAGGCTATGACATTTAGCACTCATTCAATTAATTTTTTAAATCATTAGGTTAGTGAAGGATAATAATATGATTGAATAATTAACTGTGGGATTTGTTACTTTAGAAGTAAACTGTAAAGTGAGAAGTTACCACTTTCATCTTTAGAGAATGAAAATAGTAAAGTTAATATGATTGAATAATTAGCTGTGGGATTTATTTCATCTCATTAGGTTTTATTAGAATAAGTTGACTTAATTACAGTATTAGTCCCTGAATTTGGGGGTTTTTTTTTTAGTCTTTGAAATTTAAAAATTCTTTTTAGTCTTTGAATTTTGAAAATTGTTTTTTTTTTTAAAAAAGTCCATGACATAATAAATCAGTACTTTGTGGCGGTTTTAAAGTATTTTATGTTGTGTTTTTTTTAGTATTTTGTAATAGTTTTTAAATATAAATTCAAGTGGTTAAAAAACAATATAAGATAGTTAAATATTGTTATAAAGTGTTAATTTATTATATTAGAGATTAAAAATGTAATATCTATCATAGATTTAATTTTTGTATAGTGAATCTTTTTACAGATTTATTGTTCTATTATATTTTAATTTTAATTTTAAATATTTAATATCTACCATTTATTACTTTTTAAGTCTTTATATTTACATACTTTTATCAAATATTTGATGGCTAAAATTATGTTACTTAAATGAATCATGCACTGACATACATATTCAACCGATTTAGATAAATTTGGAAAGAGGAAAAAATCATCTCTACCAATTATCAGAGGAAAGATTAGGTTAAGACCTGAATAAAATTTGTCTTCTGTCACGCATTTTATTATATTAAATAAAAGATCAAGTTACTCCAAGAATAATTTAAGAATTATTTCTCATTTTTATAATTTATTTTTTTATATCTAATAATTTTAACGAATGATTAATCTTAATTATTATATTACTTATTATATTTAAAGTTCCAATGCAATCTTACAAAGTTATTTTATGGTTTCCATTAAGACATAAAACCCAAACAAATAGTTCCAATGCAGTCTTACAAAGTTATTTTGTGGTTTCAATTAAGACAAAACACAAACAATTATGGAATTTGTAAGAGACCCCACTAAGAAAGAAGATTGCATCATGATTTTACTTATTTGCACGCTCACTGTTAATCACTAATACCGCCATCTTAAAGTTGTGTATGTTTGTCCTCTCTGCACTACATATTCAAGGTCAATCTGAGGGAAGGTCCAACAAAGAATTTTGTGTACAAGTTACCCATACCATATCCTCCATTGCTTCCATAACAATAGTGGAGCATAAACAAGCCTGACATTAATCAAGTTCGACACTAATAAAATTCCAATAATTCTATAAAGAACCTGTCACATTTTAGTTGTGACAAATCTCTTGCCACTTTACAATCTGGGTTTCCATTTAATGGAGCACCATATAGTCCTCCATTGCCTTCAATAGAAGAATAGTGAAATGATAGCCTAACATTGCCTTCAAAGGAAGAAGTCGGAAAGGCCTGAAGTTGGGTACCACTTGGCATCTTTCCTACCAAATTATTGGAGAGATTTAAATATGAAAGGAATGACAAACTTGCAACTTGAATAGGAATTTCTCCACTTCGAGTGTTTTATGAAAGCTCCAAGGACTCTAGCTGTTCTAGGTTATCTATCAATGATGGAATTTCACCAGAGAAAGCATTGTTTGACAAGTTCAAGGCATAAAGTGCTTTGAATTTAATTAGCTCCTTCGAACTGGTTGGGCGAGAAATCAATGGATGTCAAGGTTTTCAAAATTTGATCCAACTCAATCTGTTTACCTTTGCTCATAATTGTCACATTGTCTTGATAATACATATGAGCACTAAGTTGTTTCTAGGTATCTTACCACTGAAGTTGTTAATTGCTAAATCAACTTTCTGAAGCATGTTCCAAGTGCCATTGGTGTTAGGACATCCAATGTCATCGCGTAATTTATTTTTCGCAAAACTATGATATAGAGAGGTAGAGTCGATCAAAACTTACATGAGAAAAGGTAGTTAAACAACACATAATAGAGTGAAATATAGATTGGCGTATGGTGTGTCTTAAGATGGAGTGAAGAAAAGTTATAAATTTGGTGAATGGTTAAACCCATTAGTATGTCTATGTTCCAGTCGTTCTTTTTTTTTTTTTTTAAGTTCTTTTCCTCTTTATTTCTTCCATTCTCTTTTCACCTTCTGTTATTTTAACTTATTTTTCATTTCTTTTGTCTTATTTTCCTTTTTTTTCCCATCTTCTTTTCTTTTTCTTTGTCTCTTTTCAGATCTATCATTAAGTTCATCTACCACCGACCCCAATTAACTTGGGTTAAAGATGCTATTGATGTTAATGTATGTTGTATGTAAAACTATGACATAGAGGGTCCTGGGTGGACATGTTCTTTAACAAGCACGAAAAGACATTAGTAATCTAGTTTTCTCCTAGCTTAACACCTGTAATGTTGTGCAATTAGCAAGAGATTTTGGAATCTTTCCATCTAATTTATTGTGATTGAGATCCATAGTCCTTAGAGCACAGGAAGCTGAAAACATATATTGTATAAGGCCTGTGATATTGTTATTTCTCATATTCAATATCCCAAGGGTCTCACTCATTTTCATTAAACATGAGGGAATTGTTTCAAAAATGTTATTAATAGATAGATCAAGAACTTTAAGGTATGAAGCAGCGAAGGGAACCGGCACGCAAAGTATTATTTGAAAGAGCGAGAAAAACTGAGAATAACAGGTAATTATCGATATCTAGTGGGATTGATGAGCAAAATTTGTTGCTGGAGTTATCCAAGTAGATAGCATTTTTCAGCAAAAACAGGTATTGGCCCTCGAAGTTTATTGTGATGAAGGTCAAAGACAAGCAAGTTGGAAGTAAGATTCTGCAGAGGTCCTTTCAAATGAGTTAACAATTTGTGAGAAATATTAAGGCTTTCAAGATTCTGCAGTTTCCAAATCCAGTTGGGCACTATTCCTTGAATCTGATTATCTGAAAGATCTTTTTCTCAAGAAGCTAGGGAAACTTTTCAAGTTGCAGGATCCCAATTTTAGTATGCTAATGCTGGAAAAGGAAAATAAGTCAACATTTGTAACATTCACAATGATTCATAAGTTGCTGTATGAAAGGTCTAATGTAGTTAAATTTCTGAGCTCCAACAGCTTATTCAGCTTCATTGACCCATTGAACTTGTTGGAAGATTTTCTTATAAATAGTGATATTTGTAATATGAACATTCAAACTTCACTTTTAAAAATATTTTATTAATAGTATAAACAATCTATTCAGTGAATAAAAGGTCTTGCAACATTTTCTTTCTCTACTGTGTCATCTCTTTCAAATTATTTATTTTAAACAGGCAAATAGAAACCTTTATTGATTAAAGTCGGCGTCAAAATCAAGTTGTATTACAAGCTGGAAACAAAATACAGAAGTAGAAATTAAGATGAAGACCTGAAGTTTGTATCATTAATTCCCAATACTACAGTCTACAGCTCTAAACATAAGCTTAGCTAACTCGATACTAAACAAAATACAGTAATACAAGCTTTTAAATACGATTAAAATAAGTTTTTGCTTAGGTTGCGTATTTCATATGCTCCTAATTGATGAAAACTGAGATTACTTGAACAGTTGAACCAATAGGAAATATTATATCAACATGAACAGTTGAACCAATAGGAAATATTATATCAACATCTTGCTAGTACTTGAATCATTGGTTTACCAAAAATAATAATTAATGTAAAAATTATAGAAAAGCGTAAAAAAATCATACGTAACATAATTTTGTGCTTCCCAATAATTTTTTTTCCTTTTAATTCCTTAATTAATGTCTTAAGAATATTGATTAACATTTTTCTTTAATCAACGGAGAAATAATGAATTTTTAACCACGAAAAATACAAAACAGGGCAACAATTTTTGACAAAAATGATCAGAATGCTTATTGACTTACATGCACCTTTTCTTATTCAATAACCATCATTGAATGTAGATTTATTTATTTTTGAAATAATCATTGAATTTAGATGAGTCTTTTAGAATACTATATTTTTTTCCTTTCGGCGAGTAGCACGAATCTATCATGTTAGAGACCATCTGGAATGGTTTATCTGTCAGTATTTAAGAAAGAGAATAGGTACTTGCTTGGTATCTTACAATTGGAGTAGTATCGCAAATAAGACCGGGTGCTTCGATAAGCACTAATTTTTTTTTGGGACCATATGTCAGCTTTTGGATTAAAATTAAAAAAAACTAACTGTTTAAGTGTTAACATTTAGCTTGCCTTTTAATCTGTAGTTTGTTTTTTTTTTTTTAAACGTCTATAAATTTTGTTTAATAACCTGAAACCTTAATAGCTTTTTTTCAATAACCTGAATTGCTTTTCTTATTTAATGTGGATAGCTTTTATCTAATAAATCTGTGTAGCTTTTTATTTAATACAATCTAATTCATGCAAAAATGTGTTTTTTTTTTAAATATTTCACAAACAAATACTCCAATACAAATAATTTCTTCATTTTTATAATTTAATTATTTCACAAAGAAGATAATTATAACTTTATATAAATCATCGACGAAATATAAGAATGTGAAACTTTTGGTGGAGTCTATTTTATTTATTTATTTTTGAATTGTGTATTCTATTTAAGAACCAAATAAAGGTGCTGAGTTGGAAAGATGGAGTACTTATAACGTGCTTAAATTGAAACTAATTAAAATGAGTGACATGTATAGGTGAAACGTGATACCCATTTAAACACCCAAAGAGAGGATTGGGTTTGTGGATTATAATCTTAGGGCAATCAAAAGATACATCTGTGATTGCTAGAGATCCTCTCTTGCACATATGTTTGTAAAACCAGCATAAATTTGATATTTTCTATCTACAACTTATTTAAGGACGAGCTTACTTTATCACAAAGGTAACATTGAGGTTCGCTATTGACAAAGCTCAAAGTTTCATAATCAAAATCAAGTGCAATATTAACTATATGATAAAGACAATAGTTAAAATTAATGGTAAAAGATGAAAACATGTTTGCTGACAGGTGTGCCAAAAACCTCACTGCCTGATAACAAATACAAATTGAGCAACGACACAATGAAATTATATGTGATTGTACAGTATGTCGATATAGAAAAAAGAAAGAATAACAAATGTTATAATCTTAACAATCTCCACCTTTTCAATTCAGGCAGACAAGTAATTCTATAATGGCATTGCATTATAGGACAGGAATGTTAACCCCTTTTTCTTTTTTCCAAAGTGTTGATACGTTTTGCCATTAGGAACTGAAACAACTGTTATGTAACTTAAGGCATATGACTTGGCAACAACAATGAGGCACAAGTCTTTACACCAAAAACAACTGCGAGTTTGGCGTCAAGCAGCAACTGATTTGCTTTAATTGGGAGCCAAAAACCACACTGAACAGGTTAGGCTCAAATCAATATGTTCAGGGATGGGTTTATGGTTTGGCCATTCTGACCTTTATCAATGAGGATTTGAAAGGTTTTTTGTATGCACTAAAAATCCAAAATCTGGACCTCAACTAACCTGCTCTCCAATCAAATCAAGACCAACAACCAGAAAACTTATCCCTTGAAATAATAGGAAGTAGAAGTGAATTCCTTGGGCAGATAATAAGCTTCTAACTGAGGCAGTCAACAAAATTAATGCAAGATAAAGTTCTTTCCTGAAGAGACGATTTTTCTTGGTCTTCCCAGTTTTCTTTGACAATTCTAGTTTGCTTAGTTCCTCAATGCCTGAATCTGAGGATGATCTATGAAGACTAGTAGATCGCATTAGAGGTTCAGCTTCTTTCTCAAAGGCAACCAAATCTGTCTCTGATGACCTTCCCAACTTTTTTGTAACCACCCACTCGTAAGAACTTCCAAAGCGTAATAATCCAGATATCATGGCATTAAATTTAGTTACCGACATAGTGTTCTCAAATAGAAGGTAAGGAACTATAAATGGAAATGACCGTGGAGCTGGGAGAACACTTAGGAGGGACATGATTCCAGGAATGTAACAAACAACCCAGGCTGGGAGCTCGGCTTCGGGAAGGAACATGGTCAAAGGAAGAATGATGCAGAATAGTGTGAATGAATAAAATGGCAGGATAAGCTTCCTCAGGAGGAAGAAAAGAAATATCAAATTGACCTTCTTTACCCAACTAACCTGGTACAAATGGAATTAACATCGTAGAAGTCAAACTATTTTAATAAATGGATGGAAAAAAAATGAGTTAGTATTCCATACAGTGCAAGATGTGGACAAATAACAGTACAAATAATTGTGTAAGCATATCTTTAGTATATATGAGCGTTTCAACAGCCAAAAGTTTTGTACAGAATTTAAATAGTATTTTCTAATTTAAAGAAAGAGAATTGTGAGGAAAATAACATTTAATAAGCCCGCACTCCATTATTCCACTACCCTAATGTAGATATAACAAGATGCTTAATTATTATACCACATTGATAATTACTGTTTTTAAAACATCAATTACCCCTATAATTGCCTTATCAATGATGTTGCGGGTTTTAATCAAGTGATCTTAGCACTATTTTAATTATTGGGATGAATTTGGTTTGAAGCAATTTTTCAGCAATTGTATATTGACATTAGTACAGTGTTTTAGCCATAACAGTTGTAGATTTGATATGTGTGTTCTTTATATGCCAAGATAGATGAAAAAGAGATGTACAAGTTGTGAAATGTTAAATAGGCAAAAAATTCGGGCTTTCCAGTGGTTAAATTTAGTCTTTAAGTTTGAGCAGAGGTGCTGCCACACACATATTGAACTTACCCTCACCGTTTTAGACATATCTCACTTATTATAAGCCCAATCCAATATGAGCACACCTTGGAAGCTTATTTCGTGGGTCATAGTTAGGACTAGGTTTATATTAGGGATTGTGAAAAACATAGCAACAGTAATATAGGGAATTTAGAATACAAATTGATACACTTTTGAATTCATTGTTTAGGGTTTTGACAGATCCAAGATTCTTCTTCAAGATTTCAGTGTTGTTGTATTTCTGCACTCTTCTTAAAAGCTTTTCCAATGGTAATTCTCAATATCATGAAAGAATAAAGACCTTATCAATATAAAGGATTCAAGGATTGTGGTTAGGTATTGAGTTTGTATGCTTAGTCTTTGTTTTGTATAAATTTTCTCATCCTTTTCTTCTTTTATGGATTTCTCTTGCAAACATGAATTATGAATATTTGACCTAAGCCTGATTGGATTTAGACATTAATTTTATAATTGAAATAATAGAAACTAGGATTGATTAATCTGAAATCTAATTGAGGCTAGGTTAATCGGTTGGTAATCTAGGTTAATTAAATTGATTTAGGATAGCAGTTACGATTCTTTCTTTATTGATTGAATTGTAGATGATCACTAGGTGGAAATTCAAAATTAACGACAAAACATGCTAATACTATAATAACAACAATAAATTTAGTTCTGAATCTTCTGAAAATAAAATACAGAAAAGGATCAAACTATATTTATATTCAGATGATATAATAATAATAATAATAAATAATAATAATAACAACAGCAACATAACAACAGAATGCTAATTTTGTGGATTTAAAAGAATTGAAAGAAAACGTGTTGAATTCAATACCTTTGAACGAAGTACATCAAGAAAACACAAGCGAAACAATTGCATTGGACCAGAATGCCAGCGGTGTTGTTGTTTCTTATATGCCTCATAGGTCTCTGGCAGTTCACAAAGACACTGCAAGAAGACAAATAGAAATTAAAATCTAAATCATTTATGATTAGGCACCAAATTTTGAAATATAGTGCACCTTAACATCATTGAGAAATACAAACTTCCATCCACAGAGATGAGCACGAACAGCAATATCCATGTCCTCAACAGTTGTTCGCTCCAACCAACCACCACTCTCCTCAAGGGCCTTTATTCTCCAGACACCAGCAGTTCCATTAAAACCAAAGAAGTTCATGAAGATACCATTCACCTGTTGTTCCACCTCAAAGTGGAAAGACAAATTGATGTTTTGCAATCTTGTAAGCAAGTTCTCATCCTTGTTTACAAATGCCCATCTTGCCTGTACTAATGCCAAATCATCCTTTCCCTTCAGTTAGAGTAAAACAAGGGGAAAAATGGTTAGACAGATTCTTAATACTGGACCCAGAAAGAATTTTCATTTAAAATGACTTAGTAATAAATAAGCATTTTCTACTATTTGTTTAGACTATTGAAAACATTGTTCCATATGAAAAATAGTCTTCAGATATAGAAATGATTTGTTTACTCTTTACTGTAATTCTAATAGAAGTCATCAATTACTTTTACAGCTCATACTGATGCACCTTTGAAAAATTTACAAGCAAAGACAGAAGCAGCATTAATGCAAGTGATGACATCTCAAAGAAGCAGAATTACTCATTCAAAGTTCAAACTAGTTTAGAATTGGAGATAAAGAAAAAAAACTACGTAAGTCATTGCCCAGAGGCTCCTCGCCATGCGAAGGTAAGAAGAAGAGATATTGTACGCAGCCTTACCCTTGCATATGCAAGCTGTTTCCGGATTCGAACCCATGACCAACAAGGCACAACTTTATCTCTGTGCCAGGGCTCGCTCTCAGTTTAGAATTGGAGATAAAATGAAAATACTCAACATATTTGACGAATTACAAAAGAACACTATCAAATTTAACTTGTTTAACTTCCTAGAAGGCATGTTAAAATTTAGAAGAGAGGGAAACTTAGGTAGTAGAGTTGGGATACTAGTTAGTTAGTCATGGAAGGGAAAAAGCTTATTATGTTTATCGCTTGTAAGTTGAACACACTCTTTACAAAAGGAGAAATCTTTTGTGAAGTAGAAGTCCTTGGAGGAGTATTCTTTCTCCTATTTTGTTTAATTAATAAAATCTTTCTATAGAAACAAAAACACCACCCTCTTGAAATTCAACCTTGTCCTGTAGGCTGGAATTCTAGAGCTCTGTTTTAGGTACACAAAATGGGGGGGACATGGGATGTTGAGCTTTTGCTAAACATGCTGTTTGTAACACAAATTGGGATCTGAGCAGATTGTTGGGCATGAAAGCCTCAAGAAATGAGGTTGTGGCAAATGTATGCCCCAAAGTGTAACCTTGAAGCAAATCTTCTTCTTTCAATCAGATCCATATTCCAACAGCCTCATGAGTCATGATCTCCTCCCTTGCCTTAGTTAATTGGGCTTGGTCCATTAAGCCTAAAAAGTAATCTTCTATAAAATCACAGAGCTTCTCTCTTGTGGCCTGGGCTTGGTCCATCAAGTCATGAGACATGAAATAGATTGATTGGTGTAATTCCAATTGTGTGCCTCTTCTCTTTATTCATGCTGCATTTCACAGCATAAATCCTTGTTGCCATCGCCACATCTTCAACCAACCCACAACTGACGTACAGACTTGAATGCAGCAGTTTAGGCAGTGAAAAACCAGTATATGTGAGAGTCAGAGCTCACTCATAGATGATCCATTAGCCTCCATGTGTGAATCTGAGTATAGAGGTTCAGACGGTGGTGGGTCGACCAGTTTGCAAGAAAATCAGACCTCCATGCCTGCCATATGAAGATTATGGTTCCACAGTTCTAGCAGCAGACTACTTAAAATCCAAAGTTTTTGAGCCATTGCTGCCTTCCCCTGTTTGACTTCCTTTTCTATCTCTTCTACTATAGTATTGGGTTATCTTAAAAGGGTCTTTGCAACCCAAATTCTCCTGTGTTCTGTGTTTCTCCCTTTTCATTTGTGGATAAATCTCAGTTTTTCTTGCTAATTTTGCATCATCGGTTGTTTTCTTCACCACAATGTGTCTGGTTTTAGATCATTGAACACCTTCTTGAGTTTTGTTTTCTGTCTCCAAAGATTGCAACAAGTCACTGCCATAGTCAAAACCACAACCCTGGGTAATTCCACCTTTATTGTCCAAGAAAGTGCTTCTGCTTCACCGAATTCTGACACACTCCCTCCATACTCTTCTTGAAATGCTCAATGGGGACTAAACTCTTTATTCAGCAGCATATGTTTATGTAGCATGTGCTCCAGCTCTAAAATGCTGGCCTTGCACAAACAAGATTGCAATCCACGATAATTGGATACCCCTTCACAAACACCTTTGTTCGACGACTCATTTGATTAGTGTTGTTCTAGTTTCTTCATCAACAGCTGCAGCATCTATTTGCTCTCTTCGACTCCCTCAATCTTCTTGATTTCTGAAAGCTGAGAACAGCATTTGCTGGCCACCTTTCTTGACTCCATGATCCCATACTTCTCTTTGGAATTTGAATCCAGCAGGTTGAACCAATTTGTTACCAAAGAAAGATTTTATTGATTGAACAAAAAATAGAATAACACTCCCTCTCCTTTTACAAAGAGCAAGTGCTCAATTTGCAAACTATATAGAATGGAATGGACCTCTTCCTTTCAACCATAGCTTTTATGTCACAAACCCCCTCTAATTGACTAACTAATATCCTAACAAACATCTTCCCTCTCTCCTAACTCCTAACAAAGTATCAATAATTTTTAAAAGAAAATTTCAACCATGAAGACTATAAGGATAAAAATAAAACATTCTTTGCTGAGTCAATTATGTAACTTGAATACCAATTACAAAGTCGATATGGATAAAAATAAAACACCAATGGTTCAAACTTCAGTTTGAATTAAGGCATGGTGGATGGCAGTGCATGTGTACAACTGATCACTCTTTGCTCTGAATGATTAACATGATTTTAAATCAATAATTAGATCAATACAGGTAACTTTATATACTTATATTGTATCCTAGAGCCTATACATTCTAAAGTTCACTAATCTCATTTTTTATAATGTGAAAAGCATGTATAGCATCTCCAAATTAAAACTCAGAGCTAAAGCACTTTCAGATTCTACAACTCAGACTAATTTTAAGGATGTATTCAATCTAAAATGTGAAATCATCATAAGGATTTTATGAGTCTAAATAACAAACATCTATAACTGTTCTTTTTCAAATTCAAATATATGTTGCTACATTTACTCAAATCAACAGTACTTTTAACTTGAAATTTATAGACATAAAGTTACCTTGAAATAAGGCACTGTCTTCTTTAAGAAATCCGGTGTTGGCTGGAAATCAGAATCAAATATTGCCACAAACTCATAATCCTTAACATAATCACAGTTCATTGCTGATTTAAGATTCCCAGCCTTGTAGCCTGTACGTATAAGCCGATGTCTATATATTATCCGAACACCCCTTTGTTGCCATTTATGCACTTCTGTCTTGATAAGCTGCTGGGTATCTACTTCATCAGAATCATCAAGAACCTGTACCAGCATTCTCTCCTTTGGCCAATCTAGGATGCAAACTGCTCCAATGGATTGCTGGTAAACCTACAGGCCAACAAGATAAAAATTAAGCAATAATCACAAAAAAGGAGAGTACAGTTGTTGAATTCAGGGGGAGCTACTTAAGGATTGCAAAGGAATTGATTCAAGCTTTGGTTTTGAGCTTTCAACAAGCAATAGACGCCTTGAAGTTTAATTAGTGTGAAATGTGTAAGAGAAAAGCAAGTCTGATGATCCATATGCATTGCATTCATATTAATCTATAACTCAATTAATTGAACTCATAAAAATCACAAGGTTTTAGTAATTTGACAATGTTTTTAATTTGATTCAAAGGTTTTTGGAAAAATGCATTTTATGCTGTTGTAATCGATTATCTTAAAGATTTAATCGATTATTTAGTTCTTAGTCCATTCTGAACAAACTTTCAAGAACAATGTAATCGATTATCTATCGAAATAATCGATTATTTGACCTTTGTTTTTATACAAACTGCCTTGTTGAATGCTTTAATCGATTATTAATGGGTAGTAATCGATTACATAGCTATATATGATTTTAAGTTGTTCTGGGATAATCGATTACCAAGGTATTATAATTGATTACACAGGCTTATTTGAAAAAGCCATCTCCCTGCTTTAATCGATTACCATGATTACCATTTCTAGTAATCAATTACACTTTTTGTCTGGATATTGTAAGTTTGCATTAGATAATCGATTATCACATTTCGTAATCGATTACACAGTGTATTTTGGAATGCTACAAGCTCCTCCTTAATCGATTACCAAAGACAGTAATCGATTACATAGTATATTTTAATATTTTGCAACTTCATGTCTTAATCGATTATAGGACGAGATAATCGATTATTCTGCTCGTTGCTCATGCCTAGAAACTGTGTTGAACACTTTAATCGATTATTACAAGGTTTATTTAATCGATTACAGGCAGATACAAAAAGCTGTTATAAATAGGACTATGGCTCAGCTGCTTTTCTAACTTTGTGGAACATTACCCATTCGTATTTTCTGAGCTTAAACAGTCTTGTGAGCATTCTTAAGTGTTTTCAAAGTGATAAATTCTTTCTTGCTCCATTGTGCTTTAATCATAAGTGTTTGAGTCATTCTTGGAGCTTGAAACCTTTTCAAGATTAAGAAAAGTTGTGCTTATTGATTTTCATTCATTCAACCTGATCTAGTAACTTCAATTTGCATTGCATCATTGGATCATCAGGTTGTTTCTCTCCTTAATCTGGTTGTAATTTTCGTTTTCTATTTTCTTTGTGATTTGGCTATTGTAATTGGGTTCTTGCTTGTAACTAGAGAAGGGGTTCTCTAGGTGAAAGAACTGAGTAGTGTTCTCAGGTTCTTGTCTCTTAGAATCTAATAGGGTTTTAGATTTCTATACTTTATCTGGGGTTGATAAAGGGAGATTTTGTAATTGATTGTAAGAACAGAAAATTATAATAGTGGAACTTTAACCTAGTATTGATTGGAAGAAAACTGGATGTAGCTTCTAGTGTTGAAGTGAACCAGTATAAATCTGATTGTCTTGCTTCTCTATCCCTTAACTCTTTATATTCATTGTGTTCTTGATTAAATTGCTTGATCAATTATATCAGTTTTGATTCATTGAATTCCTTGGGGCTAAGCTACTTGATTGAATAAAGTTTCTTGGTTTTGAAAAGTGATAAAGATCCTAGGAACTCTGATTTTGATTAAAGTATTTTTAAAATACCAAGGTTTAACCAATTCACCCCCCCCTCTTGGTTAAGTGTGAGATATTCATATTCTTTACAACAGTGATATAAAATTCAGATATCAGATTCTTAGTAATTGATCAGCTCATTAAGAAAAATGTCTTTGCTGGTTTTACGTTCTAGGGAGTAGGGAAGGGGCTGATTGGAAGACAGAGAAACTTATAGTGACATTGGTGATAAGAAGATGCACCTCCTCCTTTCAACTAAAATGATGCTCATTATATGACTATTAAAATATAGACAAGCATATAAGAGGAAAATTAGTATGGTGACATGATATGAAAATAATGGGAGGAGAGTGTATTTCAAGACATAATTTTTTTTTATCAGCAAAAGATATTATATTAATAGAGAAAATAATAACAGTACAAGTAGTACTGCTATGATTACATCCTAGCATGAACAGTATCAGAACAGAGGTGGTTTAATGCCTAGTGAAGCATGAGAAAGACACCTAAGTTCTGACTTTATACTAGGTCCTAAGCCTCCCCAAAAATAATAGAAATGTACAGATTAAACCCTCCCCTAGGAACCAAAACATTCCCCCATATTACTAGACCAGTAGTGAAAAGGGGACTCAAATCCTAATTCCAAATTTCTGAGCCACGACCAATAGAAAAATGTAGTGTCCTCCATCAACTTCTAACCGCTAAAAGCTTCATTGTGGAAGATAATTCTATTCCTATGATGCCAGATACACCATGTCAGAGCAACCCACCAAATCTGCCATCTCTGTAACTTGTGTCTTTTTATATGGCAGAAAGAATGTTGGCTAAAATGATCTTTCGGGACTACGGAAAAGATCCCAACCATGTTTACCCATGACATTGATTCCCACCACAGCGGCAGAATTCTCTCACACCTGAAAAATAAATGAGAAGCATCCTCCGCATGACTTCTACAAAAAGGGCAATTAGTATCACTGATTTCCAAATTCCTTCTTCGTAAATTAGTCTTAGTAGGTAGTCTGTCCCACAGCAGTCTCCATGCAAAGCATGAGGCTTTACAAGGGATTTTTAGTTTCCATAATTCCTTGAACACTTCGTTCTGGTTTTGACTTAGGTCGTCCCTATTGAGTATCCTATAGGCGCTTTCCATAGTGCATATCCCACTTGTAGCTCCCTCCCATAACCAATAATCTGGTAGCTGCCCTTGTACCCCAAGCACCTGTATTTCCTCCAGAAATTTTATTGCCACTTCTATTTCACCCTCCACGAGCAGCCGTCTCCATCGGAACTGCCATTCCCAACCACCCTGAACTAGTGTTCCCATTTGCTGTGTGTAGTGTTGCTGTTGTTTTGAGTTCAGGTACATTCTGGGATATTTCACCATCAATGGCACCCTATCCTCTAACCATCCATTTTCCCAAAAGAGCACGTTGGATCCACAGCCCACCTTCCAACTTAATTCTCTAGTAAACCAGCCCGCCTCAACATTCTGACTACATACTAGACTTAAATCCCTCCACAATATAGATTCTCTGGTCCTTGGCTCATCCAAATTCCTCCAACCTCCATACTTTGATTCCAATATTTGTTCCCACAGATCATTCATGAGGTGAAACAAATTCCAGCGCCACCTCCCCAACAATGCCTGATTAAACTTCAATAGATCCTTAACACCCAAACCCCCTTTCTCCTTCATTAGACACATAGAATCCCAGCTGACCCAAGGGATTTTCTTCTGATCATTGCTGCCACCCCACAAAAATTCCCTCTGGAGCCTCTCCAATCTATTCACAACTTTCATCGGCACCCTAAAAAAAGAAAAGAAAAATATAGGGATTGAATTAAGAACCGATTTTATCAAGGTCACCCTTCCCTCGAAAGATAAGTATTTCTGTTTCCATTTGGACAATTTTCTCTCACATTTCTTAATTATAGGATCCCAAGTCTCACAAGGCCTCGGATTTGCCCCGATTGGAACACCCAAGTACGGAAAAGGTACTGACAACACCCTGCAGTTAAGAAAGCTGGCAGCTGAATTAATCCACTGTTCATTCTTTCCAAACGCTCCGAATCTGCACTTATTACAGTTTAACCTCAATCCCGCAACCATCTCAAAACTCCTCAGCATCACTTTAATAATTTTAACATTTTCCATCGATGTTATCCCGAAGAAAATTGTATTGTCAGCATATTGAAGTATACTAATATCAACTTGATTCCTCCCCACCTTGAAGCTGTCATACAGATTCTTCATTTAGGCTTCTCTCCTCAGCCCGGTTAAACCTTCCGCTGCAATATTGAATAAAAAAGGGGCGAGGGGGTCCCCTTGTCAAAGATGTCTCTAAGGAATGAACTCAGCTGTTGAAATGGATAGAGACAGATTTTAGGCACCCTTCAATCCAAGATATCCATTTACGAAAACAACCCATCCTCTTCATCATATACATAAGAAATTCCCAACTTACCAAATCATAAGCTTTTTCATAGTCCACTTTGAATATCAAACAACTCTTATTACATCTTTTTGCCTCCTCCACTACCTCATTTGCAATCACCACACTATGTAATAGGTGTCGTCCTTCAATAAAAGCAGATTGGCGATCATCAATAATGATTTGCCAACACCTTAGCCACAATCTTGTAAATGCAACCTATTAGTGAAATAGGTCTATATTCATTAAGATTCTGAAGATCTTGTACCTTAGGAATCAGTGCTAAGAATGATGCATTTGTACCCTTTGGAAAAATTCCATTTACATAGAATTCATCCATGAAGCGAAGAAGGTCATGTTTAATGATATCCCAGAATTCCTTGATGAATTTGAAATTTAAACCATCCAGAACAGGGCTCTTCTCACTACCACCGCTCCACACCGCTTCTCTCACTTCAGATTCATCAAACCGCCCCACCAGGAGATTGTTATGGTGCTGTTCCAGTGCCCTAAATTTAACTCCATCTAATTTAGGCCTATCCATATCAGATTTTTCATATTTGCTCTTGAAAAAGAGTCTAATTTCCTCCTTCACCTTGCTTGGTTCCTCAATCCAACGCCAACCAGCAAACACACCATTCACCAAATTCTTCCTACGTTTCCAGCTTACTGTCAAGTGGAAGAAACGGGAATTACAGTCCCCTACTCTGATCCATCTAGATCTAGCTTTTTGTCTCAATATTGAAGCATTTGCCTTTGCTGCGGTCCACAAGTCCTCCTGCAATTGCTTCCTCTTTTTAATTTCAACCTCAGTCAATTGTCTGTCATCAGCTTCTACTTCTAGCTTATTGATCTTCGCTTCTATGCTTGTTAGCCTCTGCTGAATATCACTGAACTGTGCTTTGTTCCATGCTTTTAACTTCTGTTTAAGACTCTTTATCTTTTCTTTTAACATATAGCCCCCCCAACCATAGCCCAAGTTTGCATTCCAGGCCTCTCTAACAACCTTCCTAAAATCAATATCATCCAGCCAGCAATCTAGAACCCGGAACGGTTTCGGACCCCAATCAGAAAATGAGGATTTAAGCAGTATTGGACAGTGGTCTGAAAAATTGCGGTCCAATGTAAATTGAGTGCTTCCCTGCCATAATGTCATCCAATCTGCAGAAACGAGCTCTATCCAATCTACTTTTAGCCGTTCCATTTGGTTTGTACCAAGTGAATTTTCTCCTAGCCCGAGGCACCTTCTCAACTTCTAAATCTGCAATCCATTCATTAAACTTCTTTACAATACCTTCATCCAGCATTCTTTGGCTTAATCCCAATCTTTCAGATGGTCTTCTAATGTTGTTAAAATCACCTACTATACACCATAATCCTCCCAAATTGGCTCTCCTCAATTGTCTAATTTCTTCCCAAAAGACTCTTTTCAAAGCTGTCTCATAGGGTGAGTATACATTGATTATAGTAACTTTCATATTTTCTGCTACCCAAGACCCTTCCAAGTAAATAAAGCCACTACTAGTCACCCTTTTCTCTAGTTTAAATGAGTCCTCATTCCAAATACATAAGAGACCACCAGCTTTGTTACATTAGGCAGACATTCCCATTTAGCACTAGAATCCCCCCACAGAGCTTGGCATAGCACCTTGTCTATAATTTCTTTTTTTTTTTTTTCTCCTGTAAACTTAGCATATCAATTTTTTCTTTGCACACCATTTTGCTTATCGAGTTCCACTTTACACCCCTCCCCAATCCCCTAGTATTGTAAAACATGATCTTCATAAAACATCCTCACTATTTCCCAGCCTCAAAGCCTCTCCCTTATCCCTTTCTTCCATCAGCACCAATTTACTAACCACTTCTTCTTGGTTACTGCAAGATACAACTAGGTGTTTTGCCAAAGCCCAGTTGCCAGCAGCTTGTTTTGCATTTGTTGAAGAACTTGACATTGACATCGGGCCCACACTGACATTATCATTGTAGCCATTCCCCCATACTGCAACTTCCTTTAATCTACTGCCCCCCATCCTTTTTGGAGATGTCGCCGGAGTATAAGTAACAACCTCCTTTCCCTTGTCTTTATTCAGCTTCTTTTTAAAAGACATCTTGTTGATCATGAATTTCACTGAATTCTGTCTCCGTTTTGCACCCCCTGCTCCTAGCATAGACTTTCCATTTGGGGTCAGGCCCAATTACCTTTGGGCCAAGAGGTGTGTTATTATCATTTATTAATTCAGCCATTTCCTCTATAGTGGATCCCTCATCTCCATCAGCATCTTCTCTCTCCTCTATACCAGCACGTGATTTCTTCCCTTCCAACTCAAAATATTGGCACAAAAGTGGACGCATCTGCTCCCCACTTTTTATTTTACAGTGGCTTTCAATATTTGACTCCCTCCACTCTCCTTCATTGACCATCCTCTCATCAGCGCACCCATATTCCCTCTCCACCTGCCCGAAACTCTGCAGTATGCGCTGCGTTGCTGTTGTCGCTTTCACCTTGAAACCCGTTGGGGTTAGGTGACAAGGTTCCACTGAAAGAGCTCTGCACTTCATCTCTTTTGCTGCTGCATGTGTCAGAAACATAGTGATTGTCCACTGGATCTTGCCGAGCACCATGACCGTCGTGTCATTCCCCCAGATTCTCTGCACTCGTAGTTGTCACCTAACGCCGTTGTGGATGCCGCCGGGGACTGTACGACTTACACATGTCCACAGTGGCTGCCTCCGAGGACTGTGTAGCACCTAAGTGTCCCTCCGACGATTCACTCAGGTCCACCGTGCTCTCGTCATAAGAGATTTCATCAGAGGACCCATCAAAACCCCCCATATAGCACCTGCACCTCACATGATTAACACTGGTTTCTTCCACGATATTGATCGTGAAGTCAATCCCATTTATGTGCGCCAGTATTTTATGCTGAATGACAAGTTGCCATGGAGTTTTGACGAGCACGCGTACCCTGTCAAGACGATGGAGGTCGTCTGTGTCATCGTCCATCTCCACCACTTCGCCTATGCCGGCCACTATTTTTGTGATATTGTCCAAATCCCACGCATGTAGCGGAATTCCCAGCAAAGCACCTAAACCAACCTGAAGCCAGACCTCATAGATGGTTTCCATTTTTCCAAGGTATGAAACATGGACAAACCAGTAGCCTCTTCATCTCAGCATAGCTCCTCATCTTTTAAATCGCTCAGGCCCATGAGCAACACCATGTCGTCGCCAATGTGTTTTGGCTTTATTTCCTCACTACCATCCCATAGAAGTTACTCCTGTATTCTATCGAACATATGTAGTTTTCTTAATCTACCAACCCACGCATTGGTAAGCCACTCCTTGTTTTCCATGGAGATGGAAAGATGAATTGACGAGGATGATGGTTTAGATGACTCCGATGCGTATTTTGGAAACCATTTCTTCTTCACCAGACATTTGGATGACGCGACCACATTCGTGTAGGGCTCCTTTTGGGCTTGTCGTAGAGGGAAATGGTTCTGCTGTGCTCCTACAATTTATGTCTGTGTTAACCTCCCCATATCAGTGATGTTTTCTTTCTCCTCAAACTTATCTCCTAGTGTCCCGATCCTGTACTACACCTTCTTGTTATTGTTCTCTGCGATTCTCCCTTCCCTTTCGTGCCTTGGAATTTTGCATGCAGTTTTAGGCCGCCTATAATCAGGTTGTCAAACTGCCACTCCAATTTCAAAATGTCTTCTACACCTTAGAGGCGAACAAAACCATATCTTCTACCATTTTTGTTCCTATTCTTTGCGACGAATATTTCCCTGACATCCCCCCACTTCTTAAATTTGAACCACAGTTCCTTTTCCCCCATATCATCTGGAAAACAGGTGAAATAGAAGGAGGATACATCTACAGTGTCCCTCCAATTATTTTACGTCGCTACCCTTCGCCGTGCTGCCGTCTTTCCCGGAGTGATAATTGTCGTGCTGCCTGTCCTGATATCGCTCTCTTACCCACCCACTGTTTCTCTCTCTACCACTCTCATATTCCTATGTGATAAACTATATTTAAAGACATAATAATTAAACAAGCAAGCTTTTGTAGGATGTGAGTTGGAAAAATACACACCACCTATCTTAATATCTTATTATCATTTTGATATAAAAGGTTTGCTCCACTTACACACTTATTTTATTCTGTCTATTAATACACTTTATATATTATGTATCTAAGCATAGATTGGGTATTACTATTAATTAAGCATATGAATGCTAAACAAATCTATTGCTTTTTCTTTCATCTTTTCTTGTTTTGGTCTACATAGCCAAATGCTAGTTGCTTCCCTAAGTGGAGCATTAGGAGAAGAATATTTCTTCCCCTAAAAACACCACATACACACAACAACCCTCTGCTGTTCCTTCTTTAAAATGGAGCATCCAAACCGTTGCTAATCTGGTCTCAGTCTCACTCACAATAACTCAGCAAAAATCCATTTGTTACGGCTCTAAGCTTTAAGACATTTGGCATTTGCAAGTTAC
This sequence comes from Glycine tomentella, assembly GCA_007407185.1. Taxonomy (NCBI): domain Eukaryota; kingdom Viridiplantae; phylum Streptophyta; class Magnoliopsida; order Fabales; family Fabaceae; genus Glycine; species Glycine tomentella. The sequence goes on along the minus strand of PYAF01003912.1, from coordinate 242,227 downwards.
AAAGCTCTAGCTTTAATCAACCACACATGGCCCAAGCCATATACCACTACAGAACTTGTAGCACAAGCCACTAAAGCCACCCTTCTGCACACACGCCTCATTTATTTGCATATCACTCATTCACGGTATTCAAAGAAGTGTGATTTTGTAGGTCATGGTTTTACCTATCTTATTATCTTATTACCGTTGATAAGAAAGCCTTGCTCCACTTATACATTCATTGTCTGCCTACAAATACACTTCCCACGCTCTGAATCTATGCACGTTTAATAATCTTATTAACTCAGAAAGTTTCATCCAAATCTATTATTCTTTTATCTTTTGTTTTTTCTTATTTTGGTCTAAGTAGCTGCATGCTTGTTGCTTTGATCAGTTTGCCTCTGTAATTGCTTCCCCAAGTTCAGCATTAGGAAAAGAATAAATATACTATAGTAATTGTTGATATATAGGTTAAGGAGGATCTAGTAGTAGTTGTATATGATCAATAGTGTTTCAGGTATGCAGCATTAATGACAGCACATAGACAAATCTCTTCCCAATAAACACACAAGACAATTCTCGGCCATTCCCTCTTTAAAACGGAGCATCAAAATTCAACACCTAAGCCTATCTCGCTAAAAATGTGACAGCAAACATCCAAACTCTCATGTCTCCAAGCTCCAAGACACACCCTCACATTTTGCCATCACCAAGCTACAAAAGCTCTAACATCAATCACCTAAACCCAAACACTGCCCACACTACATGCCCCTAAAAGAATTTATTTACAGTTTTTTTGGACTTATAATATATAAATACTCGTGGATGTGCATATAAAAACAACTTACAACTTATACAAAAACAATTTAACCCAAGTTTTTTATGGAAACAACTTACACATAAGTGCTTATCTTATATGAAAAGCCCTTAATTAAGGCCCTGTTTGAATAAACTTTTCCATAAGCGCTTAAAGGAAAAGAAAATTACAAGGTAATTGAATTGAACTTTTCCTATAAATAAAAATTCATTTATGCACTTCAGTGTTGTTACATAATGGCTATGCGTGGTGGATTTGTTGCCAACCACCATAGGCAAATTGTGAAGGAAGTCTTGCCATGGCTAAGCCATATGGCGCAATGGTGTGTTTATATGGCGGAATTTCGGCCTTCCACCATCCACCATTGATAACACTGGTGCACTTCAAGTCTTCAACTTTTAAAGAAGTTAGATAGCAGAACTTCAACAGAAGTTAATTGCATAAGTTGAATATAACTTAGGGAGAAGCCCAATTCATTTTACTTTTTTTTTTTTTTCCTCCTATAAGTGCTTACAGGGAAGTTTATCAGGCAAGACTTAAGGACCCGTATAATACCAGGCCAATCAAGCCACGATATTTGCACTTTACCCACAAAATCGTGCTCATCACCAACATTTACATATATATATATATATATATATATATATATATATATATATATATATATATATACACTAGACACCAGATCACAAACAAATAACAAAAACGACAACGTCATAGAAGAAAAAAAATCAGCATTTACAACAGATTCGGTTGGTTTCCAAAAAGGACAAAGCAACCTACATCATCTTACCTCCCTCTCGTTGCACATGGGAATCTGAACCAACACCATCGGAAAATCCTCCACGCTCTGCCCCGGGCCATCGTAATCCACACTCGCCACGGGCTTGAGCCTCCGAAACTTGATCCAGAAGCACCCTAAGATCAAAACGACCCTGTCCACCGACTGCACAATGAACAAAACGGTGCACAGATTCGCCAGGCTCTGCAGCGGAGGAGATAGATACTTGGCGCGAACGTCGAGCCAAGCGGCGTAAACGACGCCAATGACGCCCAAAACGTCGCTCGGATCGGAAGGGCTGAAATGCCAGCCTTTGAAAAATGCGACGAGCTCGAACCCTAGGAGTAGGAGGACTGTGATGAGAAAGACACGGATCGCGCGGTAGAGGCGCGAGGTGTCGCCGCGGAACGACGCGGATTCGGCGATCCGGCGGTGGGCGGTGCGGAGGAGGAAGAGGAGGCCGTGGGAGAGCCAGCCGAGGGACGCAGCGAGCTGCTGGAATTTCAACAGGCAGACCCATGAGAGCTGCCGTGCGCTTCGGGAGCGTTCTTTCCTGCCGGAGCGGTCGTGTTCGGAGGTGGCGGAGTTCGCGGCGGTGGAGGAGTGCACGTCTAGCGCCGTGAACGGCGGCGAAGCGGAGTGGCCGTGCTCGAGTTTTTTAAGGTTGTCGTCGAGGGGGTCGAGGTTGTTGTTGGTGTTGGTGTTCTTTTCGCGCTGCTTGTTCCACCATTCCTGGAACTCGTAGTTGGGAGTGCGAGACATGGAAAAGAAAAAAAAAAAAAAAAAAAAGATTTGAATGAAGAGAAGTTGTGTGTAGAAAGAAAGATAAGAGATCTTTCTTCTTTCTGTTTTTTTTTTTTTTTTTTTTTTTAGTGTTGTGGTGTTTTTGTTTCAATGGTGACTGTGAAGGTGCTTGATCCAGAGGCAGAGGGGTGGTGTTAGAGCTATAATTAAGGTAGCGCCAAGTTTTTTTAGCCGCTTGTGTTCGTGTTTTGTGCGTTTTCAGTTTCAGGGGCCAATGGATTTAACTTGCTTCCATAACTTTTTCTTTTATGTATAATTTTTTAACTAATGTTGATTCTTCTTCTTTTTAATGAACTATATGCTTCTTCTAATATATTCTTTTTTTTTAAATCTTTTAGTAAATTCATTAATGGATATTTCAGTGTTATTTTATGTATTGAGAGAGAAAAATAGACATGTAAAAATACGATATGATGTAATAAAAAATAATGAATATTCTCATTTATTCAAATTCATGTATTCTATCATATAAAATGTCAAGAATTCGTTATTAATTTAAATTTATTCTTTTATACTAATTAATTAAAATATATTAGAGATCACAGAAACTTGTGAATCTTGCATTAAAAAATTGAAGATTTTATAATTTTTAATAAATTTTAATAAATAAATAAAAAGTATGAATTAGAAAAAGATGTGTTATAAACTATGTTTCTAACCATTCTCTTCTATTATTATTAATTAAAGTTCATTAAAAGGACATAAAAATTAAAAATACATGAATTTTGGTATTTTTATTTTGGAATATTTTTATCTTAAATTATTTGCTATTTTAGAATATTAAAAAACTATTAATTACTTTTTACTAATAATTTTTTGAGTAAATGCATTAGTGGATATATAATTTTAATTATACAGGTATTATTATTACTACTACTATTACTATTATTAGTGTATAATGACAATAATAAAAAGCAAACATATATCTTTATGTGTATCATCTAAATTTTTTTTTTATATACTTATTATCTAAATCTTTCACTACTACTAAACTAAGCCTAATAATTCTTACAGCATTATCATTAATAATATTTTAATTAAGTTTATCTAAAAAAGGAATATTTTAATTAAAAAGATTATTCCATCATAAAGTTTGTACAATATATTACTTTCTCAACATGTGTTCCATTAAAATGAGACAAGATGATAAAATAAGATGTGTAAAAAAATATATTAGAAAATAGTATGTTATAAATTATCTGTTTAGATAGTAGTCATAAGTAAGTATTTAGAACCTTATATCCAAGATTTTTCTTTATTACTATTGATTGGGTGTCCACGCGCTTCTTTTTTGTTGTTTGTGTTGTGGGTGATGATTTGAAGTGTGGGCGGAGGATGGTGGCGCGTGAGCGTGATTCGACAAGATGGCCATGAGAGATTGCTTGTGGATTTGCTTCGTGTATGTTAGCAGACAAAAAGGGGTGATTCATGTGACTTTAATTAAGGAATCACGTTAGTGTCGCTATTTAACTATTTAACTTTGTAGTACTGCTCTGCTTTTGTTTATTATTTTTATCTTCTTGCCCTGTCAGTGTGTGTGGATTATTTTTGTCATTTGATTTAGATTGCTTGATTATTGATGGTGGAGTATCATTGCAGGTTAATTAGGGATAGATTGAGAGCGATTTATTTTTGGTCTTGTATGATTCAAAATTTTAAAAGGATCAGATCAAGACTTAATAAAATATAAAATAAATTTAGATCTATCCGATTTATTAACATAATATTAATTATTGTTAATTAAATAAAATATATATTTTAATATATTTTAAAATAAATAATATTAATATTAATATAATTTAATATCTAACTTTATAAAATATTATCCATTTAATTAAAAATTATTGTTAATAATTGTTTTTAAGAATTATTTAAAAAAATATATATACAATATCAAATTAGATTGAAATAATCAGAAATATAATTTGCATCTTTATTTAAAATTATTATTAAATATATTAGGTCTAGTCCTTAAAATCCAACTTACAAAAATTAATGTCTGACTAAACCAGCTCAAGTTAATAGAATGTGCTATGGCTGAAGCATACCCCTAATGTCCAAGCACAATATTGTACTGTAGTATTTAGATCCCAAATGACTACATGACAGTATTACATGGGCGGTTTTTAAGATACTGCATTTTGATACTTATCTTTCGGATTTAATGTTGAAACATTAATGCTTGAACTAAGCATTTGTAATTTGACCAAACTAAAAAAGTGAAGAAAAAAAAAACATTTCAATATTAAATAAATATGATCGTGTTTAGATTGTCAAATTATGTTAGTTATTATAAATCTTAAAAAAACTTATTTGGATTTTAATCTATAACTCACCAAGACAAGTTATGACACATTCCTTTCATACACCTTATCCCTTCGATTTTTTATTAATATCTGTTGGATAAAATGTAATATATAGAACATATAGAATACTTTTATTTTGACAACCCAAAGTTTCAACCACTTCAAGTGATTCTAGCAATGAAAAAGAAGCAAATCTATGCCTCATGGCCAATGGAAAAGTTGAAAGCGTTGCAAGTTTTTTTAATCCGAATCTGAACTTGATGAAAACTATGACCAGTTTCTCAATGCCTTCAAGGAGACGCATGAGGAAGCTCAGAAATTATGTCTTGCCAACAACTTCCTTAAGCCACGTTCGTGAAGAATTCCATGAAAACACTCAGATACCATGAAGAACCTTTGGTGAGAGATCCTGCAGCATGAAACTACATTTTGTGATGAAACCAATAGCTACTTCAACACTATCATCAATAGGTGTCTCAAGTAAAATCGTGAGTAACTCCAGAGCAAAAATTTTCATGAGCCACTTGCTGCTAGTAATTGAGGCTTGTCATTCCACTTATAAGCTCTCTTAAGATGCAAAACAACCCTTGTTAGCAAAAGATCCCCCACTTGAGGAAACTTAGTATTAACGAGGCAACCAAGGCAACAAAAACAAATGTAAATCTCGGAAATGTCATCTACGACTTCATAAATGAGCGACAAAAGAGTCCTCTTTCCTCTGATCAGGTTTTTCGAAAACAATTCTAGAATTATATATATTTTTATATTAGTAGCATTAACCTTATTTACAAGCCCGTTAATGCTCTTTTTCAAAGCATCCCACGTTAACCTTTGATATTTTGCACTACTTTTATCCTGAACTTCTTTCATCATCTTTGCATTCCTAAAGGGGGATCGCAAACACACCTCAATTTGTTGATGTCATTGAGGATTTGCATCTTCAACCATTTTTTTTGTTTCCATACTTGAATTTATTGTCGTTGCGTTTTCTCACGTCATCTCACTTGACTCACTACTGTTGTTGTGTGTCTTCTTGTCATGTCAAACCCTTAGATTGTGAATCACACAAAAATGACAAACACATAACTAACAATGGAAGGGCTCGGTAGGTTTAAGTTTATTAGGATTAGGCTTTCTGAGAGGCTAGTGGTGACCAAATCCATATATGTTATGGTGCACTTTGGAGCCTAAGATATGTTAGTAGATAAGTCTGATTTTGTAATATATATGATAATTTTTTTAAAATTATAAAATTAATATATTAATGCAGGCAATTTAATTATTCATTAAATATAACTAGCTCCTTATTTTTATTAAATTAATTCAAAACTTCATAGATACTATCTTATTAGATTTGATTAATTTAAAATTGATTAGATATCATTATTATTAAATTTTTATTAATTCAAACATAATTAGATAATATCTTATTAGATTTGTTTAAATTAATTCAAAATTGATTATATAATATATGATTGTCTAAAAAATAGATAATATATTATTAGATTTGAAGTTCATTATCTGGCATGGCAAAGGTAGCCACATGTCAATAAATAAATAATAAATGGATAAGTTACAACGATGTAAGTTATTTACAATTTACACATAAGTAATGCAGTGTCTTGTTCCTTATCCTATGTTGTTTGTATAGTATATTAAAAGAAAGCATTGTTGGAATAATCGGGAATCTAGAAGGGGAGGAGTTGAATATATTGTTTGATATTTTACCAATTATTTCTTAGATTCAATTAAAATCAATACCACTTTACAAATCAAGGTTTTCTCAAAAGACTTGTTGAAGAAAGATTAACAACACCTAAAACCAATATATTCAATAACCTTAGAAAACAAAGTTTTATGACCCTTTGATATAAAGTTTATTATCAAGATTGATTCAAAAAAACTAAGGTTTAGAGAAAGAGAGAATCACACATAGAATTTGAACTAGTTCAGTCCTTAAGAGTACCTACATCCAGTTGTTCTAAGATCCCTTAGAACTTTCACTATTATAGAATTAAGTACAAACACTATGCAATGCAATTCTCTAAAATTCTACTTTTCCCTTGAACCCTACAAGAAAAAAATCAAAACCTTGTTGAACCCTAAAACAAGAAATTCCAAGAGTTGAAACCCTATCAACTCAAAAAACCCTTGGTAACCCTAACCAAGATTAAGAAAGTTGAAAGAAATCATAATTGAATTGAATAAAACTTGATGTGTATATCACAACATCTTCAAGCTCTTACTTTGATCATCAACTCATAATGAAGAATGAATGAATCTTGATCATCTTGAATCTCTTGAAGAAATGCAAAAAAATTCTCGCAGATGACTCTTAGAATGTATTTTCTAAAAGATAAGATCATATTAAGAGTCCCTAATGAGAAAGAACAAGTGATGATATTTATAATTTTAACAACTAAAACTGATTTAATCAATTATCAAATATGGTAATCGATTAATTCATTCAAATCCCCTTTTTGTTCTGCATTTCTTGAAACATGTTAATTGATTACAAAATGTGGTAATCGATTATTTCATTTCACAAAGAGCTTCTCAAGCTTCTATGGTTCTAGAATAATCGATTATCAAATGTGGTAGTCGATTATTTCAACACATAGAGAGCTCCTAAAATTTCCAAACACAATCTAATCGATTACTAAATGTGGTAATTTGTTATCTTGAGCCTCAACGTCCTCCTTATGTTGAAACTGGCTTATGTAATTGATTACTTAAACAAGTAATCGATTAATTTAATGATTCTTGTCAAATTTCAAGTAGAAGTGAGTTTTGTTACTTGTTCTAACACTTTGTAATTGATTACTAAACTTTGTAATTGATTATACTGTGTTGAATTCATTGCTTCTAAGAAACTTTGATATCAATTCATTAATCTACCATGTTTATTTCTACTAAGCATGGATATAAGAAAACTAAGACTAAATCACCCATCATACATAGTCTAAAAACATCCAATACAAATGCCACATCTTTTGAAACTTGTTTGGCATTGTAAAATGATTAAAATAAAAAATCTAAGACCAAAAAAATAGAATAAGTTATTTCTCCCATTCTCTCATTTGTTCCACTTGAGCACAATTTATATCATATCATATCATATTGTTATCTAGTTTATTATATGGTGTGCACCAAACATTGGATTGAATTAAAGCTTATCCTGCTTTTATTCTATCGTGGTCTTATCCTACTCTCACATCTTATCATATTTTGTCTTATCTAGACCTCAAACGAGCCCTAAAGATATTAGAAAAACCAAATTCATAAAAGATTTCAAATATTAAACCTAAGGATGGTAATTTCAATATTTAGATGAACTAGGGTAAATATTAAAAACCCTAAATATCTAAGAACCGTCTTAGAATGAGACATTCTAAGATGGTTCTCGCCCATAATCGTCTTAGAATGGTGTAAAAAAAATTCAAGGACAAATTCTAAGACAGTTATTGATAGAGGTCTAAGACAAGCCAAAGGTCTAGAAGGGGAGCTTGAAGCACGTCCTTTGGTTAGCTTCCAAGGACCAATGACAAGAGCTAGGACTCAAGCACTTCAAGACCATATTCAAGCCAATTTGGGCAAGCATGAAGTTGCACACCATATCAAGAATGACAAGAGCTGGATTTTGATGTCTCAAATCCAATATGATCCAATATATTCTAGCACTTGATAGAAGAAATTCAATAAAACATTTGTAAATAGTTTGCTATTGTTTTAATCGATTATTTTGGTTTTATAATCGATTACAGGATGTTTAGAAGCAATCAGGAATAAGCTCACTGCTTTAATCGATTATTTCGACCATGTAATTGATTATTTAGTTAAAATAATCGATTACTTGGCTTGGTAATCGATTACAAGAATGTCAGTTGGAAGCAGGAATCATGACCTCTCTATCTTAATCGATTAAATGGCTAGTGTAATTGATTATTTTAGTTCTAACTGATTTAATTGGTTACAATAGCGAATTAATCGATTAAATCAGTCTGAGATGTCCACTGCACATTTTTGGGAAGTTAAAGGTCACTTAGGTAAAGCTTGTCTTACAAGCTACGTTTGGGTTTCATTTTAGCTTGCATTTACATTACATTTAGGGTCATTTAGCTTAGTAATTTGTAAGGATCTTTTGGATGATTAATACAATTTCTGAATTATGGTGAGAGTTTTCTCTCTTGTTCTTAGTCAAGAACTTCTTGTTTCTTATCAATGGCCTCCCATCTATTGTGGTGATTCTTGCAAGACTTATTGGAACTCCTATTCCATGGTGTCATTCCTACTCATTCCTATTCTTCTTCCACAATCCATTTTTGAAATTAGGAAAACATAAACAGCCCCATTCAAGAGAAGAGTTGAATGCTCTGTTTTGAAGTTGAATTGAAGACTGACTTCCATTACAAGGAAGATCAGGGCAAAAGGTGTTAAGACTCAGGTCAATAGCACATCAGTTATAGGCTAAGAACCATCTTAGAGTGGGACATTCTAAGACGATTCAATAACCATCGTCGAAAGTCTTACCTTTCAACGATGTTGGCTACAAAGACGGTTCGAAAAATGTCTTTGTATGGGCCAAATAATCGACATTAAAAAGCTTGTTTGTAGTAGTGGGTATTCTAATTAATAATACAATGGGTTTATGATTGATCGATATGGATCGAGTTAGATAAAAATATTTGTGCATAATAAAGATTTTCCTTTATATTTTAAATAATTGTATTTTTTTTGGTATTTAAACTCAACCTTGAATTAAGTTATAACCTTATAGTAGTCTTCCAAAATTTAATTTAATCATGTGTTCAATAAAAAAAAGGGTGTTGCCATAAAAAGGACCATCCCACTTGGCCTTCCAGAATGGCCTTAGTGGTCTGTAGCTCCCTGATGAGGGGCCTTATAGGGGCCCAACCCACACAACATCGCTTAATATGGGGCTAGGGCTAACCATACGTTATGTTATTTTAAATTATTATTATTTTTTCAACTTTCCAAAAAATATATTTTCAATTCATTTAGCTAAGGTTAATTTTGGTTGTCGACCTCGACCAATGCTATTTTGGGTTGACCTAGATTAGGGTTATTTTTTGTCATCATCGGCCAAGGCTATTTTTGGCTGACCTCAGGCAGGGTTATTTTTTGTTGTCCTTAACCAATGCTATTTTCAGCTAACCTTGACCAAGGATATTTTTGGCTGACGTCAGTCGAAACTATTCTCAGTTGACCTTGGCCAAGGCTATTTTGGGTTGACCTCAACCAATTTGTTTTCAGTCGACATTGGCTAGGGTTAATTTTGTCTTACCTCAACTAGAGTTAATTTTGGCTTACCTCGGCTAAGGCTGTTTTTGGTCGACCTCAGCTAAGGCTGTTTTTGGTCGACCTCAGTCAAGGTTGTATTCAGTCGACCTCATCTATAGTTAATGTTGGCCAACTTCAGTCATGCATCTTGAACTCGGTCATGGCTATTTTTGACCTAGCTCATTTGGGGTTGATTTCAGTTGACCTTGAAAATAAGGCCCATGGGCCAACCTTAGCCCTATGGGCTTTCAGGTATTTTTTAGCCATGTAGGCCTTTTAGACCTTGGTCTGTGTGGGCCATGGAAGTAGTAGGAAGTGATAAGACTTATTTTAATTGTAAAATCCAAATAAAATAAATCTGTATCAAAAGGATAAGATTAATTGTTAGACTAATATCTTATTAATTTGAAGGTTACAATTAGTAAAAATATACAACTACTAGCTCTCAGTCAAATGTTTATTATGAATAGATATTACCAGGGAATGAACAATAGGCAAGAGTTATTTTTGTTATTGAACAAACTTAACTGATGCCAAGAACTTAAAGGACACCATCATTTCAACCCCTTATTTAGAAAACTAAATTTATTAAAAATAAATACCTCAATACACTTTTTTCCCTGTCTAAATGTTTCTCTTTCTTTTGTCATTGAATACATGAACTTTGCACATTAACCTTCTTTCTTTTCTATCTCATTGTTAGTATCTGTAACACCCCAATATTTTTATATACGTGTTAAATGTGTAATTTAGGAAATGTTTTAGATCAATTAGTAATATGTGATTAAAGGATTTTTTTACCTAGAATAGAGATTAGAAAAATTTCAATACAATACTCCTAGGTAATAAATTACTAATAGGTGACAAGAAAATCTAGAATAGAATTTCTAGGAACTTTACTAC
>PYAF01003912.1:211179-231236 GCA_007407185.1 Glycine tomentella | reverse complement strand
AAAGTTATGACATAGCCTTTTATGTTTTCTAATCTACTTGTGGATAAATCCAATAAGATTTACTATCAAACCTTTATTTCAAAATCATTTTCAAAACTTCACTTATTTTCAATTAATCATTGGTCTTTTTAAAATAAATTATCCGCTGCAAATAAAATAAATACGAATAAAATGAAAGAGTGAAGTGGTGGTTACAGTATCCATATTTTTTTTTACCTGTATAACAATTTCTTTACACATTACTTTCCATCGATAAAGGGAGTTAATAGAATTTTCTTGTAATTGTAAATACGTGATTAAATGTTTATATAATGAAGGGACCAAGTTAGTTCCTACAATTAAAAAGTCCACCAGCTTGATAATTGTTGGATATAGGGGGAGAATCATGAAGAGTAAAAGACTTTGATTCAAGAATGTGTTTTGAGCTTTCAACATGCTTGGAGTGCCATGAAGTTTAGTGTATAATTCAAGTGTAAGAGAAAGGCAATCTGATTGATCTTTGCATTCATTCATTCATCCATAAATAAGCTTAAATGGTTTTCACTAAAACATCAAAGCTTTTATTCTTTTGGTTAAAGTTTTAATCTGCTTAAAAGGTTTTTTGGAAAAATGAATTTTTACTGTTTTAATCGATTACTTAAGTAATATAATAGATTATTTTGTTCTTCGTTCTACCTGGAAAAACCTTGATAAACAATTTAATCAATTACCTATTGGATTAATCGATTATTTGACATTTGATTGAAACTGAAAGTGCTTTGTTAAATATTTTAATCAATTACTGATATAGTGTAATCAATTACATAGTTGAACTCAATTTTTAAGGTTTGCTGGAATAATCGATTACCATCATTCGTAATCGATTACATAGTTCATTTTGAAAATCTTAATCTTCTGACTTAATCGATTACCAAAACTCGTAATCGATTACACAGTTCATTTTGTGAAACTGAGCTTTCTGACTTAATTGATTACAGCTCGGTTTAATTGATTATTTTGCTCGTTGCTGAAACCCAGAAGCCTTCTTGAACAGATTAATCGATTAAGTGATAATTTAATCGATTACAGAAGCATTTTAATCAATTATCTGGCGCATTTAATTGATTATTGTTAGTTACAAAATCTGTTATAAATAGATTTGAAGGCTTGGCTTGTGAGAGAACTTGATCATTCGTATTTTTGAGTATACACAAGCTTTCTAAACTCTCTCAAAGTGATTTTTTGGGTTCTATTACTTCTAGCTTCTTTCAAATCATTTATGGGTCTTTGAATGAATCTTGAGCAAGAAACTTTTCAAGATTAAGGAAAAACGTGTGCTGATTTTGTTTTGCTATTCAAACTGACTTGGAAACTCATGTGCATTACATTCACTGGATCATCAAGTTCTCTCTCTTCTTAATCTTTGTGTGTAAATTCGTAATTGAATTTCTGTTTTAAATTGCTATTGTAAGTGGGTTCTTCTTACTTGGGTCTAGAGAAGGGTTCTCTAGTTAAAGAACAGAGTAGTGTTCTCTGGTTCTTTCTCCTTAGAATTCTAATAGGGTTTTAGATTTCTATTCTTTATCTAATGTTGATAAAGGGGAGGTTTTGTAATAAGCTTGTAAGAACAAGATTTATAATAGTGGAACTCTAATCTAGTGTTGATTAGAAGAAACTGGATGTAGCTTCAGTTGTGAAGTGAACCAGTATAAATTGCTTGTGTGTTGTTTCTCTATCTCTATTACTTTTGTTGTTCATTGATTATTTGTTTCATATTCATTGTTCAACAAGTTCTGTTTTGAGTAAATTGATTCCAAGGGGCTGAGCTATTTGATTGAGTAAAAAGATTTCTTGGTTTTGAAAGTGATAAAGATCCTGAAACTCTAATTTGAATTAATTTTAAAATACCAAGGTTTTAACCAATTCACCCCCCTCTTGGTTATTGTGAGTATTCCCTTTATTTTCAATAATAAGTTACAATTAGATAGTAAACACCAGCTTGATAATAAGTTACAATTTAGTAAACAAACTGCGTAGTTACAAATACAGTCAAATGCTCTATTAGGAATAGATTTGTAAAACACAAATTGAATAACTATATAACAAAAGGCCATAATAAATAGACAGAACAATGAATTACCTATTAGTTTGAATGGTTACATATAAGTTATAAAATAGCTAATATTGTAAAATATTTTATTGTGAATAAATTTTATAATGTTAAAATATAATTATTTTCTTTTATTATTAAATAAACTCATTTAATGAATAAGACCATGCTAACCCCATTGCCTTAGCCCTTTCTCTAAATGTTCTATCACTGAAGACATGAACTATGCATATTAACCTTCTTTCGTTTTTGTCTTTTTGTTTGTATGCATATTGTATACTTTTAGAATAATTTCTTAACACATTACTTTCAATGGATAAATGAGAGTTAATAGGGTTTTCTTGTAGTTTCAAATACTAGATTATATGTTTGTACAATAAAGGATCAAGTTAGTACCTACATTTAAAAGGGCAATCAGTTTGATAAGTTACAATTAGTTAGTGGTCAAACTTAGCAGTTACAAATACAATTAAATGCTCTTTTACGAATATAGTTGTAAACTGCAAATAAAATAACTATGTAACAAAAGTACATATGATCAATAGACAGAATAATGAATTACTTATTTATTCCAACAATTACATATAAACAAATAAGTTATACAATAACTAATATCGTAAAATATTTTATTATGAATAAATGTTATGATGATAAAATGTACTTGTTTTGCTTTTATTATAAAATAAACTCACTTGATAAAAAGGACCATAACATCCAATATATGACCTTAACCCCTAAAAGATATTGTTGAAATCAAACTTACTATAGGCCTCATCCTATCCTTTTTATAGATGTCACCCTTTCATTTATCACCAAAGACAGGAACTATGCACCTTAACCTTCTATCCTTTTTATTTATATCCAAATTTTATACCTTTAGAACAACTTATTAACACATTACTTTCAATCGATAAATGGGAGTTGATAGGATTTTCTTGTAGTTATAAATAGTAGATTATATGTTGTACAATGAAGGATTGAGTTAGTACCTATAGTTAATGTAACACCTCAATTTCTAGTCCAACGATATTGTTTGAAAACTCTTTTTACTTAATTTATTTTCAAAATATATGTCACTAATTTTAATTTCTATGTCTAGTTTGGTAAAATATATTTTTATTTATTTTATATAAATGCGTCATTCAAAAAGCTATAAATCTTCACATCGAATTAAATAAGTACAGTTATAAAAAAAATAAGTAATGTCACTGAAGAATAAATACAGACACAACCCATAAATGTCTAAAAATAAGTGAAATAAGTTATGCAAAACTACTACAACAACATATTTACTCTTGGAGAAACCATCCCTCAAAATATATCAAATTAAGTCAAAGAAACCTAAGACTAGAGTAGACCACTACTAAACTCGAAGTACTGAACTATATCTAAGACATGTCCTCAGGAAAATTATCATACTTCTCCTTGGACGAAGGCTTAAACTGTCACAATAGTTCTTTGTACTCTTCAATCTCCTCGGACATCATATTAGAATGGTGTCTTCTCTCCTTGATAACTTTAGCTATGCTTATTGGCTCCATGTAGTAGATAAGAACATTGCCCTATTCGTTGTACCCCACCGGAGTCAACTTGAACTCCAAGTTGTGATGAGGCTCCTCAAGTCCAAGATACAAACTGGCGTCTTCGCAATAGCGAAGCTCTGAAGAAGATATAAATCCCCAAGGAATGAAAAAATTTATAGTCACTACTAGAAAAAGTGTTTTTCACGTCGGTTCTTTAGCACATTCCACAACGGTTCGAAAACCATCTTTGGAGTCCCCGTCATGGAAAGTGTTGACTTTCCACAACGGTTTTTAAACAATCTTAGAATCTCAGTTTCTACATTTGTTATTTTCGAAATCGTCTTTGAATGTGTTTATTTTTGTTTAAAAAATATTAAAAATTTTGACATATTTAAGACGGTTCTTTCAAAAAACTGTCTTAAAAAGTAGACTTTCTAAGGCGGTTCTTCAGAAAATTGTCTTAGAATATCTTTTTGTTTTCTTTTAAAAATGTAAAAAATTAAGGATTTTAAGATGGTTTTAAGCAAACACTTAGCATTATATCAGGTCTACTAGCAATTAAGTATAGCAAGGATTCAATCATTCATCTGTATTTTGACTCATCAACACTTTTTCCTTTATCATCTATGTCAAGATATGTTGATGTAGTCATAGGAGTTGCAACATCTTTGCTCTTCTCCATTTCAAATTTCTTAATCATTTCAAAACAGTACTTTGATTGGCTGAGAAATATTCCATTCTTCATTTGCTTCACTTGAAGTCCAAGAAAGAATGTCAATTCTCCCATCATAGACATCTCAAACTCACTCTGCATAGAGATAGAAAATTCTTTGCACATAAAATGATTAGATAAACCAAATATAATATCATCTACATAAATTTGAACTAGCAAAATATCATTGCCTTTTTTCTTGATGAATAATGTTTTGTCCACTTGTCCTCTTATAAAAGATTGGTCAATCAGAAATTTGCTCAATCTTTCATACCAAGACCTTGGTGCTTGTTTCAAACCATACAATGTTTTTCTCAGTTTGAAAACATGATTAGGATGTTTAAAGTCAATAAATCCAGGTGGTTGATCAACATATATCTCTTCATCAATATAGCCATTTAAAAATGTACTTTTAACATCCATTTGAAACAATTTAAATCCCATTAAACATGCATAAGCTAGCAGCAACTTGATGGCCTCCAATCTAGCAACTGGAGCATAAGTTTCATCATAATCAATGTCTTCCTCTTGGTTGTAGCCTTTAGCAACCAATCTGGCTTTGTTCCTTATTATGATGCCACTTTCATCAAGTTTGTTTCTAAAAACCCACTTGGTGCCAATAGGTTTGTGAGAAGAGGGTCTAGGAATTAATTCCCAAACTTCATTTCTCTTAAATTGATTTAATTCATCATGCATGACCATCATCCAATGTTCATCAAGTAAAGCTTGGTCAATGCTTTTTGGTTCAACTTGTGAAACAAAAGCCATTGTACAACAAAGATTTCTTAAAGAGGATCTAGTAGAAACTCCATTTGATACTTCCCCTATTATATTGTCAAGAGAAAGATCTTTAGTAGTTCTCCGATCCTTGTGCTCTTGAATGGGTGTTGAATGTTCCACTTTATCATTTGAATCAAGCTTTAGCTTTTCAATAATCTGCATAATATCTTCTTTTGGTTCTGCATCATCATCACATTCTTTTTCCTCCTTAGAGGTGTTAGACTCATCACATATAACATGCACTGATTCTTCTACACATAATGTTCTTTTGTTAAAGATTCTATATGCTTTGCTTTGTAAAGAATAACCAAGAAAAATACCTTCATCAGCTTTAACATCAAATTTTCCAAGAGATCTTTACCATTATTTAAAACAAAACATTTGCAGCCAAATGCTTTTAAGTGTGAAATGGTTGGCTTCCTACCTTTGTACAGTTCATAAGGAGTTTTCTTCAAAAGAGACCTTATGAGGGGTCTATTCAAGGTGTAGCAAACAGTATTCACTGCATCAGTCCAAAAATGTTTTGACAAATTTGTTTCACTAAGAAGAGTTCTAACGCTTTCTTCAAGGGATCTGTTTTTCCTTTCCACAACACCATTTTGTTGAGGTGTTCTTGGAGCAGAAAAATTGTGATTGATTCCATATTCCTCATAGAATTTTTCAAAATTTTCATTTTGGGATTCACCACCATGATCACTTCTTATTGAAACAATATGGCAAGCTTTTTCATTTTGAATAGTCTTGGCTAATTTTCTAAATGTTGTGGATGCATCATTCTTAGATCTTATAAACAAAGTCCATGTGTATCTAGAAAAATCATCAACAATGATTAGACCATAGTAATTACCTCCTAGGCTCATAGTTCTTGAAGGACCAAATAAGTCCATATGCAATAACTCAAGGGGTTTAGTAGTTGAAACCATATTTTCGCCTTGAAAACAATTCTTTATTTGTTTCCCCTTTTGACATGCATCACATATTTTATCCTTCTCAAATTTGAGCTTAAGCAAACCTATGACTAAGTCTTTTCTAATGAGCTTATTCATATGATGCATGTTCAAGTGACTTTCTCTCCTATGCCATAACCAAGTATCATTAGTTTTACTGATTAGGCAACTAGTGTTGTGAATGAATGCATGCTCAATGGAAAGTACATAGATGTTGCCCTTCCTCTTACCAACATGTATAACCTCATCATTTTGACTATCACGGATCAAACAACAGTTATTGTTGAAAGAAACATTGAAACCTTTATCACATAGTTGGCTTATGCTTAGAAGGTTATGCTTCAATCCTTCAATATATAGAACATTTTTTTTTATCATAGTCTTAATATTGTCTCCTATGTTACCTTCTCCAATTATCTTCCCTTTATTGTTATCACCATAAGTGACAAATCCTCCATTTTTTAGTTTGACATTTGTAAGCATGGATATGTCACTTGTCATGTGTCTAGAGCATCCACTATCAAGATACCATAGTGATGATTTTTCTCTAAGACACACCTACAGAATTCAAATCAGGTGTCAAAGAAAGGTACTTAATTAAGGTTGGGTCCATAGAGGTTAGCTATTTTCTTTTCTTTGGCACCCATATGCATTCTCCATTTGGAACATAATATTTTCTAGCAAAACACTTATAAGATGTATGTCCTCTGTTCATGCAATAGTTACAAGTTATAGCTTTTGATGATTTTCTAAAGTAAGTATCTTGGTTGAACTTTGATTTGTAAAAGCTGTAAATAATATGAATATCTCACACTTAACCAAGAGGGGGGTGAATTGGTTAAATCTTGGTACTTTAAAAATTCTTTAATCAAAATCAGAGTTCCTAGGATCTTTATCACTTTTCAAAACCAAGAAACTTTATTCAATCAAGTAGCTCAGCCCCAAGGAATTCAATGAATCAAAACTGACATAGTTGATCAAGCAATTTAATCAAGAACACAATTAATATAATGAGTTAAGGGATAGAGAAGCAAGACATAATCAAATTTATACTGGTTCACTTCAACAATAGAAGCTACATCCAATTTTCTTCCAACCAATACTAGGTTAGAGTTCCACTATTATAATTTTCTGTTCTTACAATCAATTACAATGTCTCCCTTTATCAACCCTAGATAAAGTACAAAAATCTAAAACCCTATTAGATTCTAAGAGACAAGAACCTGAGAACACTACTCAGTTCTTCCACCCAGAGAACCCCTTCTCTATTTACAAGCAAGAACCCAATTACAATAGCCAAAATACAAAACGAAAATTACAACCAGATTAAGGAGAGAAACAACTTGATGATCCAATGATGCAATGCAAAATGAAGTTAACAGATCAAGTTGAATGAATGAAAATCAATAAGCACAACTTTCCTTATAAAAATGTTTCAAGCTCCAAGAATGACTTAAACACTCATGATTAAAGCACAATGAAGCAAGAAATAATTTATCCCATAGAAAACACTTAAGAATGCTCACAAGACTGTTTAAGCTCAGAAAATACGAATGGGTAATGTTCCACACAATTAGAAAAGCAGCTGAGCCACAGTCCTATTTATAACAGCTTTTTGTAACTGCCTGTAATTGATTAAACACGCCTAGTAATCGATTAAAACGCTCATGTAATCGATTAAATAAACCTTGTAATCGATTAAAGTGTTCAACACAGTTTCTGGACATGAGCAACGAGCAAAATAATCGATTATTACGTCCTGTAATCGATTAAGACAGGAAGCTTCAAAATATCAAAATGCACTATGTAATTGATTACGATCTTTGGTAATCGATTAAGGCAGGAGTTGTAGCATTCCAAAATACACTGTGTAATCGATTACGAAATCCTGTAATCGATTATCTAATACAATCTTACAATATTCAAACACATAGTGTAATCGATTACTAGAAATGGTAATCAATTAAAGCAGGAAGATGGTTTTTTCAAATAAGCATGTGTAATCGATTGCAATACATTGGTAATCGATTATCCCAGAACAACTTAAAATCATATATAACCATGTAATCGATTACTACCCAATAATAATCGATTAAAGAGTTCAACAAGGCAGTTTATATAAAAACAAAGGTCAAATAATCGATTATTCTGATAGGTAATCGATTACATTGTTCTTGAAAGCTTTTCCAGAATATATTAAGAACAAAATAATCGGTTAAGTCTCTAAGGTAATCGATTACAATAGTATAAAATGCATTTTTCCAAAAACCTTTGAATCAAATTAAAAACTTAGTCAAATTACTAAAGCCTTGAGATTTTATGAGTTCAATTAATTAAGTTATAGATTAATATGAATGCAATGCACATGGATCACCAGAATTGCTTTTCTTTTACACATTTCACACTAATTAAACTTCAAGGCATCTATTGCATGTTGAAAGCTCAAAACCAAAGCTTAAATCAATTCTTTTGCATTCCTTAAGTAGCTCCCCCTGAATCCAACAAAAGCGCCTTTGATTCTTCTATTTTTGTGGTACAAATGTGGTTTTTCCAATAGGTGTTGAACCTTGTTTGTAACCTAAACCAGAAGTATCTCAGGCATATTTTTGCACACTTAATATTTCAACTAAGTTGCATTTTCCTTTATAAAGCTTTTTCAAAAGATCAATCAAGTAGCTATTTTTAGAAAGTAGTAGATCTCCTATTAGCTTATTATTTGATTTTGCTAGCCTTTGAGCCTCATTATGCATGTCATGAAAAGCATCAATAATTTGATCATATTCAGAATTTAGCTCAGATTCAGCACTAGAGAATTCTTCATCATCACTTACTGTTGAAGTGAGACAAACATTAGCTTCTTCTTCATTCTCACTAGTTGATCCAGATGTTGTTGATTCATTAACTTCCCGAGCAATATATTCCTTGTTTGACTTTCCCTCTTTCTTTATCCTCCTTTCACCTTGTTGCTTCTTTAGAAAATTTGGGCTATCAGATTTAATGTGGCCAGACTTACCACATTAAAAGCATGTGAAGTTGGTGGATTTGTTATTGTTGTTGTCCTTTTTGCTGTTGAACTTTGACAACTTTTTGTTTCTCTTCATAAACTTGTTGAACTTCTTTACTATTAGGTTCAAGTTTTCATCACTTGAATCTCCACATTTGATGATGTAGCTTTTAAAGCTATACTCTTTTGTTTTTTATATGCATTCTCAGAATGTGTTAATTGAGACATTTCTAATTCATATTCAAGTAGCTTACCAAAGAGTGCAGCCATAGACATTTTGGAGAGGTCTTTTGATTCTTTAATAGTTGTAACCTTTGGTTGCCATGATCTTGTAAGACATTTCAGAATTTTGATGTTTAACTCTTCAACATCAAAAGTCTTGTCAAGACCAAGAAGATGATTCACTATGTGAGTGAACCTTGTTTGCATCTGAGATATGATTTTTGTGGAGTTCATCACAAATATCTCATACTCATGAATCAAGTCATGCTTCTTTGATCTTCGAACATCATCTGTGCCTTCATGAGTAACCTCTAAGATTTCCCACATCTCCTTAGCGCTTTGACATCTAACAGTCCTGAAAAACTCATTAGAAAAAAGTGCAGAGGTGATCATATTTTTAGCTTTAAAATTATATTGCACTATTCATTTTTCAGTATCTGACATTTCATCCCAATCTTTAGGAATCAATTTATTATCAATAGTTTTCATTGGGACCAAAGAACCTTTTATTATAGCATTCCATGCTCCGGGATCATTGGACTAAATGAAATTTGCATTCTGTTTTTCCAAAAGCTAAAATGCTCTCCCTCAAACATCGGTGGACGATTTAGGGAGGCACCCTCTTTGAAAGTAATCTGAGTGGTATTCATTTTCTTTATGAAAGATTATGATCTTGAATAAATCTCAAGAACCAGCTCTTGATACCAATTGAAAATACAATGAACACACTTCACATAACCAAGAGGGGGTGAATTGGTTAAAACAGTCTTTTAAAACTTTTCTTTAAAAAAATTTGCAGAATTAAAGTCTTGGATCCTATCACTCAATCACCCTTTATCACAAACATAATTTTCTTTCAATCACGATTCACCATAGAATGCATGTAATGACTGAAATACTTCTTGTTGATTATATATTGATTTCCAAATATAAGCAATGAAAGAAACACTGATAAATAACACAATACACAACTATTTATACTGGTTCACCTCACAAACTTGGAGGCTACATCCAGTGTCTTCCAACCAACACAAGGTTAGAGTTTTCACTATATCAAATTATTCTTTTACAAGCAATACAAGTGATAATCTCTATCAACCTTAGATAAAGATACTGAATTCTAAAACACTAGTAGAATACAAATCACAAAGATCCTAAGAAACCTACTCAGATCTTTTCCCCTTGTCCCTACTCAAGAAAGCTTGAAAGAACTAAAAATGATTTACACCACAGAATTCTAAAAACAGAAATTCTAAAAGAAAGAGTTCAAGAAATACACAACCTGAGATCCTTAACAGATGATTAAATGAATGTTTGATGTTGCCAATCAATCAGGTTGAATGAATGTCAATGCACGGACAAATCTTCCTTGAAATCTTTTTTTCTTACAAATACATCATCTTCAAAAATTAACTCTTTGATTCTTCTCACAAGATGTGACTCAACATGTAAAATCAGTTTCTTTCTCTTTTTTAATGCACTTAGAACATTTGGTTAAGTCTAAAACTCAGAGAATATTTCACTCTAAAAAATTTGCAAAACTTATGAAATGCTGACCCAAAAAGCCTTTATATAAAAAACTGATTTAACTAACTGTAATTGATTAATCCGTTCAGGTAATCGATTATTTTGACATATGTAATCGATTAAATTAATCAGATAATCGATTAATATGTTCTTGAGCTTTCTGGAAATCTTTCACGAACAATTTAATCGATTAATACGTGATGTAATCGATTAACACAGATAAGCTCAAACTAAAAACAAGCATTTGTAGTCGATTGCACCTTCCTGTAATCGATTAAGGCAGACTCTTCATTATATGTAAAATGAACTAAGTAATCGATTAACATGGATAGACATATTTTGAAATAACACTTGGTAATCGATTACAAAATTTCGAGCTGAATTATGATTAAGTTGAAAAGAAATTGCTGATTCATTTCAATATGATCCATTAATAATGTATTCAAAAATTAATATGTAGCATTCTTCTAGCCTAAGAGAAAATAAACCAATATTATTCCACAAAACAAATTAAATTTCATGAGAGTTTAATTAATTTGACACACGTACCCTTATGGTCAAAGAAGGTCTTGGACTTGAAATCACCGAGCTAAGGTTGGGTGTACCCGATGCGGAGCATGTAACTATGGTCAATAAGAATGAGAAGAACTGTTGGACTTGGAATGAAATTAGCTATTTTTTAAGTCAATTATCACACACCAATAACAACAAGCACTTAGTGGTTTCTTGAAATTGATTCGAGCAATGGGGGGCAATCATGTTCTTATCATTATATACCATAAGTCGTATTTGGCAAAAATATAGTCATTATTACTTTAGAGTGGAATGTTCTTATCATTATATACCCTATATTTGGTGCTTCATATAGTATTAGAGCCTCTAGCTATGACTAAATTATCAAGCTTTCAATCCTTTCCACTTCCATTCTTTTGATAAAAAGTTGATTTTCAACAAATGATAGGGATGGTCTATGCATATTTCATTCTTTAAGCCCAAAGAGCTTTCACATGGAGGGGTCAACTAGTTAACATCGGTTTTCATGTATTTTTAAGGGAACCGATGTTAACTTTGTCCACATAATTACAAAATTGCCACCGCGTTTTCGTCAACATCGGTTTTTTTGAAAACCGATGTTAACTTGCCGATGTTAAAGCTCCTTTTTCTAGTAGTGTCTTCTTGGACTTGGAAAAATATTTGATGCTGAGGAACTAAACATCAAGATCTTGAAATTCATAACAAGACCATGGCAACCAAAGGTGACATCGATCAAGGAATCTAAAGATCTATGAAAGACTTCTATGGCTGCACTATTTGGTAAGTTACTTGAGTATGAGTTAAAAATGTCTCAACTAACACATGCAGAAGATGCAGACAGAAAACAAAAGAGTATTGCCTTAAAAGCTGCATCCTCAAATGTTGAGAAAGATTATGACTCAAGTGGAGATGAAGGTGATGAAAATCTGAACCTAATAGTCAAAAGGTTTAGCAAATTCATGAAGAAAAACAAGAATAGAAATTTCACCAAGTTCAACAAAAGGAGTGACAACAACACCAACTACAACTACTTTGAATACGGTAAGCAAGGCCATATCAAATCTGAATATCCTATATATTTGAAGAAGCAGTTAGGTGAAAAGAAAGTAAAGAAAGATGAAGAATCAAAGAAAGTCTACAATGCATGGGAAGAAGATGCTTCAACAACTTCTGAATCATCAAGTGAAAATGAAGAAGCAAAAAATTGTCTAACTTTAACAATTGATGAAGATGACTAGTGTTGAATCAAAAGTAAATCCTGAACTTGATAAACTTGTTTATGCTTTCTATGAAATGCATGAAGAGACTCAAAAACTTGCAATCTCCAACAATAAGCTAAAAAGTAACCTTATATGGCATACCACTAAACTTGCTTCAATGCAAGCTAAACTTTGTAACTTGAAAGAAGAAAATGAGAAACTTGTTTCAAGCTACAAAGCAAATGGGTGTGTGTGTGCTTCTTCCTCTTCAAAAGTAAATGAAAACAAAGCTTTCAAAAAGAGTTTGATGAATTCAAAAAGAGCCAACTTGAAAATGCATGACTTTACAAAGTGAAAACTCATACTTGGTAGATCTCCTAAAAAACCTTTATCGAGGAAAATGTAGTTTGAATCAAATGTTAAGTGTGCAAAAGTATGCTAGAGATACATCTGGATTGGGTTACAAACATCAAACAAAACCTTTTGAAAACACCAAGTTTGTACCTCCAAAACAGATGAATAGAAAAGGATTTTCAAAAATAAAGCACACTAAAAAGGCTCATTTTGAAAGAAGATCAAAATATGTTATATGTCAGTACTAAATGAAGGAAGGTCAGACATCTCATAAGTGTTATGCTAGAAGATTCTATGTGCGTAATGGAAACTACATATGGATTCCTAAGAAAAAAGAGAAAAATAGCTAACCCTTATGGACCCAACCTTAATTAGGTACCTTTCTTTGCTACTTGATTTGATTGTTGCATGTGTGTCTTAGAGCTAAAGCATCATTATGGTACTTAGACAGTGGATGCTCTAGACACATGACTGGTGACAAGTCCATGCTTATAAATCTGACTTTAAGGGATGAAGTGATATATATCTAAACCCATTAGACATGAATTTCCCAAATCTACCTTGCAATGAAACCCAATCTTCAAGAAACTTTCAAGAACACACAAGTTGTCCAAGCTTTCATGAAAATGTATGGCTGGAAGCTTTCTTTAATGGCAGCAATGGAAGATGGAAGAGAGGTTAGGGATGAAGATGGAAGACACCATGGAGAAGCTCACCAATAAGTCTAGGAAGAATCACCACAATAGCTAGAAGCCATTGATAAGAAACAAGAGGTTCTTGCACAAGAACTTGAGAGCAACTCTCACAACAATTTCAGATTTCTATTAATGAACCAAAGTTAGTTACATTTAGTTTGTGGATAGCTTATATACACCACGAAATTACACATCAAATACACATGAAATGACAATTCAAATGAAGCTTGAAGTGCAACAAAAAGAGCCTACATGCAAGCTAAACGAAGCTTATGGTGCAAGCATCCCTAAGTGACCCTTGGCTGTCCCAAATTCAAAATTGGTACAGTATTTTTAGCTTCTAAGTGCAGCCAACAAGTTTACTAAGTTGCTACACAAATTACACACAAGTGAACCTACACCTCTTTACACAATTTCACTAAAAGGCCTTTTTATTTGTCTCAACTTAAGCTTCTAACAAGTGCTGGATTTTATTGAATTCAAATGGACTTGAGACATCAAATCCAGCCCTTGTTCTCCTTGGATTGGTGTGCTTCCTCATGCTTGGCCAAGTTACCCTTGATGTGTTCTTGAAGGGCTTGAGTTCTAACTCTTGTCATGGGTCCTTTAAAGCTCACCAAAGGAAGTGCTTCAAGCTCTCCTTCTAGACCTTTGGCTTGGAATGGACCTCCATCATGAAGGATTTGTCACCTATGGAAACAACAATAAAGGAAAAATAATAGGAGAAGACAATATTGGTGACAACTTTAAAACCAAAATCAGAAATGTACTTTATGTGGAAGACATAAAGCACAATCTTCTGAGTATAAGTCAGTTGTGTGATAAAGGATTAAAGGTATCCTTTAATGATAATTGCTGCTTAATATGTGATGGTCAATCTGTGAGGTTATTCAAGTAGGAAAAAGAAAGGGAAACATCTACTTGCTTGCTTTAGAACATGCATTCATTCATAATATTAACTGTCTAGTAACTAAGATTGATGAATCATGGATGTGGCATAGAAGAGCTAGTCACATTAATATGCATCATATGAACAAGCTCATTAGAAAAGATTTAGTTATTGGTTTACCTAAACTTAAGTTTGAAAAGGACAAACTTTGTGATGCTTATCAAAAGGGGAAACAAACAAAGATCTCTTGTCAAAATAAAAACTTTGTTTCCACCTCAAGACCTCTTGAATTGCTTCACATGGATTTGTTTGGCCCTTTAAGAACTATGAGCTTAGGTGGTAATTACTATGGGATTGTAATAGTTGATGACTACTCAAGATTCACATGGACTTTATTTTTAAAATCCAAGAGTGATGCTTTTAATGCTTTCAGAAAATTAGCCAACCTTGTTCAAAATGAAAAAGGTTGCAAAGTTATCTCAATAAAAAGTGATCATGGCGGTGAATTCCAAAATGAGCATTTTGAAAAGTTCTGTAAAGAAAATGGAATTAACCATAATTTTTCAGTTCCAAGAACACTTCAAAAAAATGTTGTTGTGGAGAGGAAAAATAGATCTCTTGAAGAAGGAGCAAGAACTCTTCTTTATGAGACAAATTTGCCAAAACATTTTTGGGTTGATGCAGTGAGCATTGTTTGTTACACTTTAAATAGATTACTCATAAGGCCCATAAGAAAACTCCTTATGAATTATACAAAGGTAGAAAACAAAATATTTCACACCTTAGAGCTTTTGGTTGTAAATGTTTTGTCTTAAACAATGGAAAGGAATCTCTTGGAAAATTTGATGCAAAGGTTGAAGAAGCTATCTTCCTTGGATATTCATTGCAAAGTAAAGCATATAGAGTTTTCAATAAAAAAAACCTTATGCATGGAAGAATCTGTACATGTTATTAGTGATGAATCCAACTCCTCAAAAGAGGAAAAGAGTTGTGATAATAATGCAGGTCAAATAGAAGATTATGTCAAAATCAATGAATCAAATGAGAAGAAAAAAGATGAATCAAATGAAGAGATTGATCAATCAACACCTTCTCAAAAGCCTAAGGACTGGAGAACAGCAAGAGATTTCTCCCTTGACAACATAATTGGTGAAGTAACTAAGGGAATATCTTCTCTCAGGAATTTATGTTGTGATATTGCTTTTGTTTCTCAAATTGAATCTAAGAATATTGATCAAACATAACTTGATGAACATTGGATGCTTGTCATGCATGATGAACTTAACCAGTTCAAGAGAAATGAAGTATGAGAACTTGTTCCTAGACCTTCTTCTCATAAGCCAATAGGCATAAAGTGGGTTTTAGGAACAAACTTGATGAAAGTGGTTTCAAAAAAATACAAAGCTTTTATATTTTAGTTAAGGTTTTAATCTGATTGGAAGGTTTTTGGAAAAATGCTATTTTCACTATTTAATCGATTACCTTACTGATATAATCGATTATTTTGTTCTTCGTTCAATTTAGAAAATCTTTATGAACATTGTAATCGATTACTCATCGGAATAATCAATTATTTGGCCTTTGTTTACAACAAAAATGCTTTGTTAATGATTTTAATCGATTATTTAAGTGTTGTAATCGATTACATAGTTAATCATGGATTTTAAAGTACTGCTGGGATAATCGATTACCATTATTCCTAATCGATTACATAGGCTATTTGAGAAAAGTCATTTCCCTGTCTTAATCGATTACCACAGCTTGTAATCAATTACACCGTTCATTTTGAAAATATAAGTCTTCTGCTTTAATCGATTACCAAATCTTGTAATCGATTACATAGTGCATTTTGTTATCCTGAGACTCCTGTCTTAATCGATTACAGCTCGGGATAATCGATTATTTTCCTCGTTGCTGAAACCCAGAAACATTCTTGAACAATTTAATCGATTACATGGGTATTTTAATCGATTACATGAGCGGATTAATCGATTATTAGGCGCGTTTAACCGATTACAGTTAGTTACAAATTCTGTTATAAATAAGTTTGAAAGCTTGGCTTGTTTAACTTTGAGAGATTGTACCTACTCGTATTTTCTGAGCTCACACAAGTCTTCTAAGCTTTTCAAAGTGATTTTTAGTGCTTAATTACTTGCTCTATTTCATATCAATCATGTGTCTTTGAATCATTCTTTGAGCAAGAAACCATTTCAATATTAAGGAAAGAATGTTCTGATTGTATTTTAATGATCAACCCAATTTGGTAATCTCATTCTGCATTACATTCATTGGATCATCAAGTTGTCTCTCTCCTTAATCTGGTTGTAATTTAATTTTCAATTTTCTGTGTAAGTTTGCTATTGTAAAGTGGGTTCTTGCTTGTATCTAGAGAAGGTTCTCTAGTGTAAAGAATAGAGTAGTGTTCTCTGGTTCTTTGTCTCTTAGAATCTAATAGGGTTTTAGATTTCTATTCTTTATCTAGGGTTGATAAAGGAAGATGTTGTAATTGCATGTAAGAATAGAAATCTATAATAGTGGAACTCTAATTCAGGGTGAATTAGAAGAAACCTCAAGTTGTGAAGTGAACCAATATAAATTACTTGTGTGTTACTTCTCTATCTCTATACTCATCATATTCATTGAT
Source organism: Glycine tomentella (assembly GCA_007407185.1). NCBI lineage: Eukaryota > Viridiplantae > Streptophyta > Magnoliopsida > Fabales > Fabaceae > Glycine > Glycine tomentella. Next base: position 214,117 of record PYAF01003912.1, on the reverse strand, counting down.
TCTTGATTCATTTGCCTTGTCCAACAAGTTCTGTTTCGGGCTATTAAATTCTTGGGACTAAGCTATTTGATTGAGTAAAAAGATTTCTTATTTTTGAAAGTGATAAAGATCCTGAAACTCTGATTTGAATTAAGTTTTTTTTAAAATACCAAAGTTTAACCAATTCACCCCCCTCTTGGTTATTGTGGGTATTCCTATTATTTTCATAAACCTATGCTCCAATACCAAGGTTGGAAGCCATTAGATTGCTGCTTGCATTTGCATGTTTGATGGATTTCAAAGTATCCAAATGGTTGTAAAGAGTGTCTTTCTTAATGGTTATATAGAAGAGGAAATCTATGTTGATTAGCCTCCTGGTTTTGTTTCTCAAATTATCCAAATCATGTTTTCAAACTAAAGAAAGCTCTTTATGGCTGAAAGCAAGCTCCTAGGTCCTAGTATGAAAGATTGAGCAACTTTTTACTTAGTCTAAGGTTGATAAATGCAATGAATTGCAGAAAGAATTTGATGAGTACAAGCTGAGTAAAGAAAAAGAAAATATGATTTTGCAAACTGAAATTAGTGATTTGGTTTATTTGATAAGGAAATTTTACAAAGGCAAATGTAACTTAGATGAAATGCTAAGTGTCCAAAAATATGCTGGTGATACTTATGGTTTGGGATATAAACATGGAGCTAAAACTCAAGGTAAAATTGTGTTTGTACCTCCAAAATAAGTACCATAGGTAGCACAATCAACCAAATGTCTATCATAGACTTTCTCATGCTAATTCATCTAAATCTCCTACTTGCAATTATTGTATGTTAAAAGGTCATACATCATATAAGCACTTTGCTAGAAGATTTTATATTCCAAATGGAGAATACATATGGGTTGAGAAAAGAAAGAAAGCAACTAACCCCTTTGGACCCAACTTAAATTGGGGACCCTCTTTCTCTTCTTAATTTGATTTGTGCAGATGTGTCTTAGAGCAAAATCATCAATATGGTACCTAGATAGTGGATTCTCTAGACACATGACAGGGGACATATCCATACTTACAGATGTAGTACTTAAAGAAGGAGGATATGTTACCTATGGGGACAACAATAAAGGCAAAATTATTGGGCAAGGCAACATAGGAGACAGCTTAACCACTAAGATCAAGGATGTGCTTTATGTTGAAGGGCTAAAGCACAATCTACTAAGCATTAGTCAGTTGTGTGACAAGGGTTTCAAAGTCATCTTCAACAATGAGACTTGCTTGATACATGGAAGGCAAAACTGGCAAAGTTGCACATATTGGCAAAAGGAAGGGTAACATCTATGTTCTATCCATTGACCATGCATTCATACATAAAATTGATTGCTTAATAAGTAAAGTAAATGAGACATGGTTATGGCATAGAAGAACATCTCATATTAACATGCATCATCTCAACAAGTTAGTAAGAAAGGACTTAGTAATTGGTCTACCTAAGGTTAAGTTTGAGAAGGATAAAATTTGTGAAGCATGTCAAAGAGGAAAGCAAACTAAAGATTCTTTCCAAAGTAAGAACATGGTTTTTACTGCTAGACCTCTTCAATTGCTTCACATGGACTTATTTGGTCCTTCAAGAACTATGAGCATAGGAGGAAATTATTATGGTTTTGTTATTGTAGATGACTATTCTAGATACACTTGGACATTGTTCATTAGATCTAAAAGCCAAGCATTCACAGCTTTTAAGAAACTAGCCAAATTAATTCAAAATGAAAAGGGCTGTAATATTGTTTCAATTAGAAGTGACCATGGTGGTGAATTCCAAAATAAACATTTTGAAAAGTTTTGTGAAGATTTTGGAATTAATCACAATTTTTCATCTCCAAGAACACCTCAACAAAATGGTGTTGTGGAGAGGAAAAATAGATCACTTGAAGAAGGAGCAAGGACTCTTTTAAATGAAACAAAATTACCTAAGCATTTTTGGGCTGATGCAGTGAGCACTGTTTGCTACACCTTGAATAGAATTCTCATAAGGCCTTGTTTGAAGAAAACCCCTTATGAAATCTATAAAGGAAGGAAACCAAACATTTCTCACTGTAAAACATTTGGCTGTAAATGTTTTGTTTTAAACAATGGTAAAGATAATCTTGGCAAGTTTGATTCAGAAGCTGATGAAGCCATCTTTTTTGGATATTCCTTGCAAAGTAAGGCCTATAGAATCTTTAACAAGAGAACCTTGTGTGTTGAAGAATCAGTACATATTGTATGTGATGAGTCTAACCCTTCTTTAGAAGAAGTTTTAAGTCATAATGATCCAGAAACTAAAGAGGAAAAATAGCAGCCTATTGAAGTTAGTAAACAAGAAGAAGATGAAGCACAACTAGAGTCCAATCAAGAAGCAACCACACTTAAACACAAAGATTGGAGGATCACAAAAGATTTATCATTAGACAACATAATTGGTGAAGTATCTAAGGGAGTATCTACTAAATCTTCTCTAAGAAATCTTTGTTGTGTTATGGCATGATGAGTTAAATCAATTTAAAAGGAATAATGTTTGGGAACTTGTCCCTAGACCTTCCACTCACACACTTATTGGCACTAAGTGGGCTTTTAGGAACAAGCTGGATGAAAGTGGCATCATAATAAGAATCATAGCTAGATTGGTTGCAAAGGGTTACAACCAAGAGGAAGGCATTGATTATGATGAAACTTATGCTCCAGTTTCTAGATTAGAGGCCATAAGGTTACTTCTTGCATATGCATGTATGTTGAATTTTAAATTGTTTCAAATGGATGTGAAAAGTGCATTTCTAAATGGTTATATTGATAAAGAGATATATGTTGACCAGCTTCTTGGTTTTATAGATCATCAATATCCTAATCATGTTTACAAATTGAGAAAAGCTTTATAGGGTTTGAAACAAGCTCCTAGGTCTTGGTATGAGAGGTTGAACAAGTTCTTGCTTGAT
>PYAF01003912.1:188250-206492 GCA_007407185.1 Glycine tomentella | reverse complement strand
GTGGTAATCGATTACAATGTTCATCAAGGCATTCTAAAAAGTGAATCAAGTGAAAATAATCGATTAACCCGACAAGTAATCGATTACATTGTTCATGAAAGGTTTTCCAGAAAATACAAAGATCAAAATAATCGATTGTTTTGTTGAAATAATCGATTATAACAGAAAGAAACTTATTTTTCCAAAACCTTATGATTTGATTTAAAAACTTATGCAATTTTGTCAAGTCCTTGTGAACTCTTTCTCATAACAACATGGATTCAATAAATGATATGAATGCAATGCACTTGGATCACCAAAAATGCTTTCTTCCTTTTACATTCAATCACAAATTAATCTTCAAGGCTTTATGGCATGTTGAAAGTTCAAAACCTTCCTTCTTGAATCAATTCATCCTTTGTGCTTCAAATGGCTCTCCCTCAATTCAACATTCGATTCGGTTCAGATCACTGGGTTACCCATTTAATATTTTTTTATTTCATATCACGATTCTTTCAAATATCCCATATAATTAACACAATATTATCAAATGTATGAAGGTAGTAAAATTGATTCATTTAATACCATCAACATAATATTCTAAAATAGACCTATAATATAAATTAAAACAAAATATTTTGAACAAGATTTACTATAATAGTCTGAATCACAACTATTTCTTACAAACCAAGCTTTGTTATAACCAATTTTGTTGCAACCAGATTTGCTGAAACAAACAAATAAACAAAATATGATTCATTAATATTATAAACATGGTAAACAAAATATGAAAAAAAAAAGGTCATAACCTTAAATCAATTCTTATTTCAAAGCAACATACTGTTAGTACCTTGGTTCTGATAAAATTTTTCATTATTTTGATTTCAGCTACTTAAAGTTTTAAAGTAGGGAACATAACTCAAATGTCTAAAATACAAGGTCCTAAATAGTTAGCTGAGTGCCATGATTTATTTATATAAAACTGTGGATGGTCAATTTAAGTCAATTGAGAACTTTTTTAATATTAAAAGCAATCGAGAACTTTTTTAATTATAAGAGTCTGCTATTCAAACTTCTATAACATATGAATATTGTGTTGGTCCCAGATGAACTCAAGATGGGGGTGAATTGAGTTTTATAAAATAATTAATAATTTAAAATCAAACTCAAAGCAATAATATGGAGATAAGAGATAAAGAAGACACAACCAATTTTAACGTGAAAAACCCAATTGGGTAAAAAACCACGATATCCAAATTGGATAATCAATCTAATGGACAACTCCAGTATGATAATTTTGTGTACAAAGAGTTCCTGGTATCCTAGTTTCCTAGTCTACCCTTACACAACAATTATCCCAGTTGGAATCTTTGTTTCCCAGCAAAAAGCTCTAATCTCAATTCATCAAGAATAGAGACAGATTGGTATCCTTGTTTCCCAGCCAGACTAGTATCCTAGTTTTCCAGTCAGAAGTCGCACATCTCAATTCATCAAGAACAGAGACAAAACTGGTATCCTAGTTTCCCAGCTGCGACCTATTCCAAAGTCAAGAATAATACAATAAAATAGTTACCAATGCTTCTATTCCTTAAGCAAATAGGTACCTTTAAATCCTGATGAAGACTTGAAGAATCAGACTTGTCAAATACTTCTATATGATCTCACAACAATTCTCTCAATGATGCAAACATAAACTCTCTAAAACTCTAATATTATTCAGAATGGAATGCATACATGAACACCAAAATATGTTTCTATTTATACTAATTTAAAGATATGATTTTAACCAATTTTTGAATGCAATCCTAAATATATTCTATCATATTATCCAATGCAAATATAAAGATATTATATTATATTATACAATGCAATCTTAAAAATATTCTATCTTATTTTTTAATGCAATATTAAAAAATATTCTATCATATTTTTGAATGCAATCTTAAGCATTTACAATACCACACCTTTTTTTATTGTCAAATTATTTTTTTAATTTTTAATATATATATATAATAAAATTTATATTATTATTACGGATTCATGGATCGGGTCATCGGGTCAATGGATCTGTAAATCTAAACCTGTGACCCAACCCGTACATGAATGGTTTTGATCAGTTCGGTTCAGCTCGATTTTGACCCAAATATATAAATGACCCAACCCAAACTGTTCGGATCGATTCATATCAGTTTGGGTTCACGGATGACCCATACCCGTGAACACCCCTAAATGGCAAGTCAACCAATTCCAGTGGCTGTAGAGGAAGGAGAAGAGGGAGATGATGAAGGAAACTAAATTGGAGATGCTGGAGAAGAACAAGAAGAACCTGCACCATCTGAGCCTCAATATTCTCAATTTGAATCTTTAATGATACAAAAGATGGACGCTTTATTCTCATTACATCATGAACATAGAGATGAAGTTAATTTTTCATTAGAGGAGCTTAAGACTAGGGTGAAGAACATGGAATCCAAGATATTTAGGGATGAATCTAGGGATTTAGATTAATCTCTTAGTTCTAGTCTTAGTTTAAATGTGTGTTATGTTTTGTGTTTGAATTTTTTAAGCTTGGTTTATTTTATTTTTTATGTCTGTTGTAATTGGTTCTTTTACTGATTAATGAAGTACTTTCTATTTCCCTTTCCATTGATATGCTTTAATTTCAATTTTTGAATTTGATATGCCAAATAAGGGGAGTAGTAGATTTAGAATGAAATGAAAGTCAAATGAGTAATATGAAATGTGAGTAGTAGAATGAATGAAAAAGATTTGAAAAAGATTGTTCTAATATTGATATTGAATTTGAAATTGCTATGATATTAAGCATTTGAAATGTTGCATTGAAATATGAACAAAATAATATGTTCTGATACACATAGTTTATTGAAATGTTATATTGAACAATGAAATGCTCTAAATATGAATTAGGTAAATGATTATTCAACTCAGGGGGAGTTAGTATAAAAATGCCTAAAGAATATTTGAATGAATGTTTGAATGTTTTTAATGATCGATCAAGATATGGTGATGCTTGATCTTTGCAAAAAGCTGAGAAATTTTCAGATCATACATCTCTTCATTGAAGTCAAAGAGTATGTTTCATTAATAAAGTTTTTGGCATGCTCAAAATCAAAAAGGGGGAGATTATTATAATCAAAGAAGTTGAAGTAAAGGATTCAAAGATAATTGAAGTAAATGAGTTTTGATATTTTACATGTCCAATCAATTTGATGACATATGTAATTGTGTTTAAGCTTGGTTCATTAGATAAAGCTTTATAATCATCATTAGCTATTGATAATTCATGCATTCATACATTCATTTGATAGGAATTAATCATGTGGTAATAAGCAAACTTATAGAATTTCATAAAGGCAATTAGAAATTGTATAAAACATTTCTTCACTGCTATAATTGACTATTTGGTGAAATAATCGATTACAGACGTGTGGATGCTTTCTAGAAAATGCCTTATGAACATTTTAATCGATTGTCACTGGCTCATAATCGATTAAATTAGCTTTACACAGAATTAGGAACTTCCTGTGATAATCGATTATCTTGGAAAATAATCGATTACATAAGCTTCTACATAATTTTAAATAGTATGTTCATCTGGTTTAATTGATTACCAGATTTTAGTAATTGATTAAATATGCATTGTTAAGTTTTAGGCATGGTCTATGTTAATCGATTAAATGGGTACTTAATCGATTACATGTGTGCATTGTAAAACTTAGTTTTTCTGGCTTAATCGATTACAAGGCGATTTAATCAATTATTTTGTTCGTAACAAATTTTCAGATTTCTAATGAACAATTTAATCGATTATATGGATAAAATAATCAATTACAATAGTTAAAATAATCAATTACATTGACGAATTAATCGATTACAGTTAGTTAAAACAGTTTTTTTATAAATAGAAAAGTTGAGTTTGAGTGAGATGAAGCAAGAAAGAAAGAGATATTCGACAAACTTTGTGATATACATATTCTAAAGTTCTCAAGTGTACCCAAGGCTGAAATTAGTGAGATAGTCAAATGTGTTGAGTGTCATAGAGATTTACTTGAGTTTTTAGTCTTGATACTCATGGGTTGAAGACTTATTAAAGCTAGAGCTTAAAGAAAGTAATCAAGAAAGAGTGGTAGTCATCTTTTGCATATAATCTCAAGTTGATTGAATCATTCATATCATTATAATTGTTGAGGAATATAAGGTGATATCTTTCTTGTACCTAAAGCTTTAGTTTAGTTGATATTTGTTGCGTACATGTGTTGTATTTCCATATAACATTTGGATTCTTTAAAGCTTTTTCTAGAAAGGGTTTCTAGAGGAAAGAACAGAGAGGGGATATCTGGTTCTTGGTCTTTTGAAAAGTCCATAGGGAGTAGATTTTGAATTTTACCTAGGGAGGGTAAGAGAGATCATTTTGTAAGCTTGTAAAGAACAGAGATTTGTTATAGTGGAACTCTAACCAAGATTTGGTTAAAAGAAAACTGGATGTAGCCTCCGTGGTTGAGAGGTGAACCAGTATAAAACTTGTGTGCATTAGATTTCAGTTTATATTTCATTAAATTCTTGAAGTATAGAATTTGTTCATCATATAAACTTGGTTACTGCACAAGAGTAATTTGATTGATGAAGTAAATTGATTTCTAATTGGTTTTAAATTGATACAATCCTTTTGAAGTCTTCCGCAGTTATAAATTTTGAAAGAAATTTTAAAACTTTGAGGTAAAACCAATTCACCCTCCCTCTTGGTTTATTTGCATAAGTGTTCATTGTATTTTCATTTGCATCCTTTTCTTGGGTTTCTGATTTTACACTACTTAAAATTATAGCTCTATCATTATCTGTACATAGGTGGCATTTCTATCATATATACCTTTAGTTTTATAAGTTGTAGCTACCATTTATATTTGACAAATTAAATCTAATACTTGTTGCTCACTCATACCATCTATATCCATTCATTAATGGCAGATCCTAAGAATATATGTTGTACTAATTCACCCTATTCTTCAAACTGAACATATGTGGGTGTAGGTCTTGTATAATAATTTCTCATTTTAAGTAGTATTTTTGTATTTTATTTAATTCTATGTCTTCTTGTATAGTATTTATAGAAAATGTTTCTATACTAAATTTTTCTAAGTTGTTTCTTATTTCTTCTATTTTATTTTCTGTCTGGCTTCCTAATTTTGTCGAATCTAAATCCTTTTGAGATACATTTATTAATTTATATATAGGCTTATCCATAGGTTTTATTAAGGGTTTAATTACTGAAGTACTAGCCTCATTAGTATAATTTTCTAGTCTATTTGAATGTGTTGACATAGTATTTAGCATAATATTAAATAATTTAATTGATGATATAACTTTTTGATATATTTTATTTCTATAGCTTTATTTTCTTCTATAACATCTTTAAAAGGTGATGCCTCTATTTCTAAGTCTTTAGCTAATTGTAATTTTACTCCTTTTTGAGGAGGATATTCTGACTCTATAATCCTATCATCTATTGTTTTCCATTCCATTTTATGCTATTTTTAGTAACAGGATTTATAGATCTTTCTTTCTTATTAAAAAACCAATAAAAAATACATATTAATTTCAATCTCTTCTAAATACTCATAATATTCTTTTCTAATTTTATTGTTTCTTCTTTACTATATTTATCAAAGAACCATTTCCTAAATTCTTTATTATGTTCTCCCAAAAAGTCTATTTTAATCCATTCTTTATCAATTTTAAAAGGGGTTATTTCTTTAGTCAATGTATTTAATAACACGGATCTTGTAGGGGAATATTGAGGAGATGACTCAGTTTCTTTATACAGGTATAGATTCTTTTGGATTAAAATATCTAATCCTATTAAATCTAAGTCTATTGTAGATCCATTAACAGAATGTCTAGAAGGTTGTCCTTTATAAATCACTTGAGATCAGTTTATTCTTAATGAATATGATATCTTCATTCTTAATCTTATGTTTGGACCTTCTTGAATAATATGTCTTATGATGGTATTGTATATCCTTGGTTCTTGTATTACATTTTCTATTATCCATTCTTCTGGAATTTTCTCTAGAATTTCATTATGATCTAATCTTCTAGGTACTTGAATAGATGATTTCTTTATATTAGCTTCTACCAATATGGTTTCATTTTTAGAGGATTCCCTTAAAGCTTTAAAATTATAATCTATTTTGGTTACCTTATAATATATTCTAAAAATTATTTGAATAGCCCTGCTGATTCTTCTATAATATCATTCGGTATGTAATTTTATTGCATTTCCTATTAGTTCATTATGAAGATTTATGGCAAAGTTGGGATAACAAATAAAAAAGGTTGGGTCATCATGAAGATTACTTTCTAATATAGCTATTATTGAATCATTAAATTTTTTAAGTCTTACATCTCTTAATAACATTAATATTGGACTATTTATTCCTAATCTATAATTAGGTTTTGCTGCTACTTGTATCAATCCTAAATGGATAAAATTATATTGTTGTTTAATATGTTCATCTAATATGGGTTGTTCTCATAAAGTTATAATTTGTTGTTATCAATTCTATAACAACCAGGAAAAAAACATTAAATTATTTGTTGTTATCAGTTCCATAACAACCAGGAAAAAACATTAAATTTACTATATTTCGTCACAAAAAGCGTTAGCGACAAAATTAGCGAGGGATTTTGTGACGGATTTTGCGACGGCCAGAGAGTGGCGCTGTTAGCGTGGGAACTGGCGCCGTTAGTGTGGAAGGTGTGCCAGAAGTGGCGCCAATAGCACCAGAATGCAATTAGAAGCTCTTTTTCTCGAATATCTGGCGCGGTTAGTGCCAGAAACGTGTCCAGACTCGAATTTTTGGCACGAATAGCGCTAGGATGGCGCTATTAGCGTGGGAATGCGGACTGGGGCCTATAAAAGGCCATTTTCGCATTTTGGCAGAGGAAAAAATGTTCCTCTTCTTCTTCCTTTGCGTTTTCTGCCATTAACGACCAGAGGAGCTTTATATCTTCTCCATACCTCATCTAAACACTTATTACCCAACTAGAAAGTTGATCAGAATTCCTCCATGAGCTAGATTCCAGCTTTAGTTTCTCGAGAGAACCATCAATCAGGGAAATCCCATTCTCTAGGGAACTTTGTAAAACTGAGTTTGGAAGGGAAAGAAGGCGATTCAAGGACCCTAAAGCTTGGAAGAGTGATCCTCCAGCCTTCCTCAACTGATTAGAGGGCGTGATACCGATATTGCTGGTGGTTGTGACCACAAAGCTGGAAGAGCCAGTGTAGCGCTGAGAGTAGATGAACTCTTTGTTCTTGGGAGTGTTTCCCCTTGATTGTGTTCCACCATACTCCAGAGGGAGTGATGGTTATTGTATGAATTAATGCATATATATTGAAATTGTGTGGTACTGTTTTGGTTGAAAACATGTACTTGATATACATGGATTGAGGCTATGTGTGTTGATTGATGAGATTTCTCTGGCCAGTAGAATATAATAGAATATATAGATGTCTAAGTAAGTTCAGATGAGAAATGTGCCCATATAGATGGATGTAGCTTCCTCAGACTAGTGATAGAAAATCCTGATGAGAGATGTGCCCATATGGATGGATGTAGCTTCCTCAGGTAAATGATAGAAAGTCCTGATGAGAGATGTGCCCAAAGAGATAGATGTAGCTTCCTCAGGCATGGATAGGAAGTCCTGATGAGAAAAGTGCCCACATAGATGGATGTAGATTCCTCAGGCATTGATAAATGATATGTGTGTGTGTGTGTGTGTGTGTTCCATGTACATGTGATGTGTATTAATAGTGTGATGGCTAAATGATGATGATGATGTATTTTTTTAAAAAGGGTGATGATGAACCCTTGAGACATATGTATATGTGGTGATATGGCTTGAGAGCTGTGATGGCTAGTTTGTAATGCCAATTTTGATATTATATGCATGGAAGTGAACCAGGGGGAGGAAAGACCTCCAAGGACCCTGATTTTACTGAGATTGTTATCTCACCCCTGTTGGGGATTATGTTTTGCAGGTGATACTCAAGGAGCGACTGTTAGATCCCAGGGCAAGAGGCCCGAGTAGGGATAGGTTCTATGAGAACCTTAGGCATAGTGTTGGAGAGCATGTTGGCTCTACTTTTGTTTTATGCCTGTGATTTTGTACCCTGAGAGGGATATGCATAGTTTTGATATATACTTTGTATATTATGAGAATTCACCATATATGATGTACAGTGGGTGTTGTTAATGATGTTTGATGACGTCATTTTGTTTATCGCTTCCAAATTGTTTATCTGTGATAATTGCTGCGTTTAATGACCATAAATTAATGTTAATAAACCGGATGCATACGGGACGTTACATTTTATGATATCAGAGAAGTTTTATAAGGAAGTATTATGTATGGTGAATTGTGTGTTTTGACTAATGTTCTAGGTGTTCATTATGACTATTGCATATGTGGTCATTGAGTGTGGGCCTGATCAACTCACCCTTTTATGTGACATGTGCAGTGCCATAGTGAGGACCCGGAACAATAATGAGATGGCAGGTGCAGATGGGCAACCCGACCCAGTGACATCCGCCTTGGCTGCTATGCAGCATGAGATGGCTGCTAACAGGCCGGCGAATGAGGCCTTGTTGAAGGCCAATGAGGAGTTGATGCAGAGTTGAGATCTCTGTGGAGAGAGGACAGAGGACCCTCTCCATCACCTACTTATGAGGGCGAGGGTAGTCGCCACCAGGGTGGAGGTAGCCATCGCTCTGATAGGCCTAGCCACCACAGAGGGGACCACTTGTCTTAATCAGATGTTGAGGACATTGTTGTTAAAACGTAGTTTCGAAATGGTTAAAACGCACGTTTCAACGTTTTAACAGGAAAATCGTGTCGAAACGGGCGTTGAAACGGAATTTGAGCGAAACAGGTTGAAACGGCGAGTCAACTCGGTAAACTCGATTGACTCGGCGAGTTTACCGAGTTGACTCAGTGCTTATAAAAAAAAAAATCTCTCCTTCAGCTTACTTTTTCCCCGAATTTCTTCTTCTCTCGCGCTTAGGGATTGCAGTGACAATACCTGTTCCGGCTCTGGCGCTCTGTGACCGTGGCCGACTGCAACCGTGGCCGTATGACACCTCCACCGCCAGATCTAACCTCGCATGATTGTGCTTAAGGTCCGTCGCAAAAAATCTGACCTCCTCACCTGCTTCAACTCCATCACATCGTCGCCGCTGCACAAGATCTGGTTTTACATCAAATTGCAGGAAACCCAGGTATAAATTGATGTCCAGACTCCATACAAATCTCATTTCATGTGTAGAGGGATTCAAAGGAGGCCATGGGGCAAGTTTGCAACAGAAATTTATGACCCTACAAGGAAAGAGCTCGGATATGGCTCGGAACCTTTAACATTCTGGAACAAGCTGCACACTGATGATATTTTTTCTTTTCATTTTCGTGAAGCTATTGTCTTTTTATTTAATTTTGTTTGATTTGTTTTTGTAGCTTATCAAAGTTCTTCGAAATGAGATTGGACATTTGTTATTATTTGGAAAGGAGACAGACAAGATGAATATAGCTAGGTTTATTATTTGGGCCTAATTTACTTTCTATACCCACCTTTTTTCTTTTTGCAGTTTGATATTACATTTTCGAAATTGACTTTTAAGTTTTAATTTAAATAGTTGCTATTTACAGTCTTTTTTATTATTAATACACTTTACTTATTTTATGAAATTATGATGACTAAGTTTGAACTTATTTTATTTTCTTAGTGTTTGTACTTAAATTTGTGATAACTTATATATTGATGTGTTATAGTTATATATATATATATATATATGTTGAATATTTATTTATTTTTATATATGTAGTAAACTCTTACGTTTCGTTTACGTTTCATGTTTTTACGTTTTTGTTAACCCCCACCGTTTCTGCGTTGACACTACGTTTTAACAACACTGGTTGAGGAGGATACAACTGCTAGAGGGAAGATGCTTATTGTTTTCCGCAAGCATGACCCTCCAGTTTTTCATGGGCAGTATGATCCCATTGCTGGTGTCAGATGGCTGTAGGCCTTAGAGAAGATCTTCATTGTGATGGAATGTTCAGACCATCAAATACTTCTCTATGCTACATACATGCTTCAGGGATATGCTCATGAGTGGTGGATTACCACTTCAGAGTTGATGAGAGGCTAGGGTGAGGCTGTTACCTGGCAGGCTTTTGAGGCCCAGTTCCTGGACAGATACTTCCCCAGAGATGCTAGAGAGCAGAAGCAGGCCGAGTTTGAGAGCCTTGTCCAAGGACAGATGACAGTAGATGAGTATTTGGCCAAGTTTAATGAGTTGGATAATTGTGCTCATTTCAAGAGGACTCTCCCTGTTACAGAAGTTCTTGCAGCTAAGTTCCAGAGAGGACTTAGAGAGAGTATTGAGGAGAAGATAGCTGGTAGTGGGTTCAGAGATTTGGGCAGTCTGGTAAGACAGTGCCGGCAGGTGGAGGATATGATTAGGAGGCGTAGTGGCAGCCAGCCTGCTTCCTTCGTGAGACAGGAGATGAGGAGACCCAGTGGTCCAGGCCCATCATGAAGGGCAAGGCAGAGATTTGAGGGTCTCTTCTCCAGCAGACAGATTCAAGAAGGGCCCTAGTCAGAAAGAAGTGCCACAAAGACCAGGTCCACGTCCCAAGTGTGCTACTTGTGGGAGGACTCATTGGGGGGGTGCCCCACTGGTCAGTTGGTATGTTATAGATGTGGTAAGCATGACCACTATGCTAGAGAGTGTCCACAGGCAGGTGGTCGGGCTATAGCTGCTCCTGTGATTTCAGTGGCACCTACTATAGGCCGGATCTACATAGTGGATGCTAGGGAGGCAGCCAGAGCTCCTGATTTGATCAGAGGTACTATTCTGATAGATGTTTTTGATGTGAGGGTCTTGTTCGACTTTGGAGCTACTCATTCTTTCATTAGTGATAGCACTGCTTTAGGATTGAACTTGCCGAGGTTCAGACTTTCTTCTCCTATGGAGGTTACCACCGCCTCTAAGGAGCAGTGTAGAGTGGATATGTGCTGCAGAGATGTGCATTTTCAGTTTGAAGGCAGGGAGTATAGTGTTGATCTGTATTGCCTTGCAATGCCTACCCTTGAGATTATTTTGGGTAGGGATTGGTTGGCCAAGTATGCCAAGTATCTAGACCTTGGAGGATATGTTGAGAGCTTGTGCTTTAGAGCAAAGTGTTAGGTGGGATAGATACCTGCCACTGGTGGAGTTCTCGTATAATAATAGTTTTCATGCTAGTTTGGGCATGGCACCTTATGAGGCATTGTATGGCCAGAGGTGCAAGACTCCTGTTTGTTGGACTGTAGTGGGTAAGAGACAGCTTCTTGGACCTGAGATGGTTCAGGAGACCACTGAGCAGATCCGTTTAATCAGAGATAAGTTGTTGAATGCTCAGAGTCGGCAAAAGAGTTATTATGATCATAAACACAGGCCGCTGCAATTTGATGAGGGCGACCATGTGTTTCTGAGGCTGTCTCCAGTCATTGGTGTTGGACGGGCATTAGGTGTGAGGAAGCTTAGTCCTAGGTTCATTGGTCCTTACCAGATTCTTCAGAGAATAGGACCAGTGGCCTACAGGCTATCTTTGCCTCCCCAATTGTTAGGGCTGCATAATATTTTCCACGTGTCACAGCTGAGGAGATATGTGTCAGATCCTTCGCACGTGGTGGAGCCTAACACCGTTCACATTAGGCAGAATCTGACTTGTCCTTACACAATCAATACAAATTCTGGACAGGATGGAGAAAAATATTCTAAATAGGACCATTCCCATAGTCAAGGTACAATGGGAAGGAAAGACACCTGAGGAGGCGACTTGGGAGCGAGAGCAGGAGCTTTTTCAGTTGTACCCTGAGTTGCTTGACAGGTATGGATTCGAATTTTGCGGTCAAAATTCTTAAAAAGGTGGGGTGAATATAATAACTAGGAAAAAAAATTAAATTTACTATATTTCGTCACAAAAAATGTTAGCGACGGAATTAGCGACGAATTTTGCGACGGATTTTGCGACGGCCAGAGTGGCGCCGTTAGCGTGGGAGGTGCGCCAAAGTGGCGCGGTTAGCGCCAGAAGTGGCGCCAGTAGCGCCAGAATGCACCTGGAGGCTCTTTTTCTCAAATATTTGGCGCAGTTAGCGCCAGAGTGGCACGATTAGCGCCAGATATGTGACCAGACTCGAATTTTTGGCGTGAATAGCGCCAGGATGGCGCTATTGGCGTGGGAATGCAGATTGGGGGCCTATAAAAGGCCATTTTCGCGTTTTGGCAGAGGAAAAAAGGTTGCTCTTCTTCTTCCTTTGTGTTTTCCGCCATTAACGACCAGAGGAGCTTCATATCTTCTCCACACCTCATCTAAACACTTACTACCCAACTAGAAAGTTGATTAGAATTCCTCCATGAGCTAGATTTCAGCTTTAGTTTCTCTAGAGAACTATCAATTGGAGGAATCCCGTTCTCTAGGGAACTTTGTAAAACTGAGTTTGGAAGGGAAAGAAGGCGATTCAAGGAGCCTAAAGCTTGGAAGAGTGATCCTCCAGCCTTCCTCGACTGTTTAGAGGGCGTGATACCGATATTGCTGGTGGTTGTGACCACGAAGCTGGGAGAGCCGGTGTATCGCTGAGAGCAGGTGAGCTCTTTGTTCTTGGGAGTGTTTCCCCTTGATTGTGTTCCACCATACTCCAGAGGGAGTGATGGTTATTGTATGAATTAATGCATATATATTGAAATTGTGTAGTACTATTTTGGTTGAAAACATGTACTTGATATACATGGATTGAGGCTATGTGTGTTGATTGATGAGATTTCTCTGGCCAGTATAATAGAATAGAATATATAGATGTCTAAGTAAGTTCTGATGAGAAGTGTGCCCATATAGATGGATGTAGCTTCCTCAGGCAAATGATAGAAAGTCCTGATGAGAGATGTGCCCATATAGATGGATGTAGCTTCCTCGGGCAAGGATAGGAAGTCCTGATGAGAAAAGTGCCCACATAGATGGATGTAGCTTCCTCAGGCATCGATAAATGATATATATATATGTGTGTGTGTGTGTGTGTGTGTGTGTGTGTGTGTGTGTGTGCGCCATGTACATGTGATGTGTATTAACAGTGTGATGGCTAAATGATGATGATGTATTTTTTTAAAAAGGGTGATGATGAACCCTTGAGACATATGTATATGTAGTGATATGGCTTGAGAGCTGTGATGGCTAGTTTGTAATGCCAATTTTGATATTATATGCATGGAAGTGAACCAGGGGGAGGAAAGACCTCCAAGGACCCTGAGTTTACTGAGATTGTTATCTCACCCCTGTTGGGGATTATGTTTTGCAGGTGATACTCAAGGAGCGACTGATAGATCCCAGGGCAAGAGGCCCAAGCAGGGATAGGTTCTATGAGAACCTTAGGCATAGTGTTGGAGAGCATGTTGGCTCTACTTTTGTTTTATGCCTGCGTTTTTGTACCCTAAGAGGGATATGAATAGTTTTGATATATACCTTGTATATTATGAGAATTCACCATATATGATGTACAGTGGGTGTTGTTAATGATGTTTGATGACGTCATTTTGTTTATCGCTTCCAAATTGTTTATCTGTGATACTTGCTGCGCTTAATGATCATAAATTAATGTTAATAAACCGGATGCATACGGGGCGTTACAAGTTCCTTGGTAACTATATTCTTAAAATGTATTTCATCTTTTGAGGTTGAAAATATGCTATGTTGTTATATACTTCACTCTTTCTTACCATAGGTATTGACCAATTATGCAAAGATTTCTCTATTTCTGTTATATGAGTCTTCTACTAATTTCTAGTTGAGAGATATTATCTTCTTGTGGAGTTCTTATTGCTATTTGTTTATCTTTATTGCTTCTTCCTATCTCCATTAGACTTCTAACTATATTGGCTATTTTACTTCTTGATTGGGTTGTTGTTACGAGACCACCTCTCTTCATATCTGAGTTAAACTAACAGTCTTATGTCTCTTTGCTGTTGGAACCACTCAGACCTAAGAAACTGACCAACATATTCACACCTCGGTGCTACACTCAACTCCTCTCAAGTATTAAAACTAATCTAAATGAAATATTGAGAATAACAAAGAACTAAGACTTACAAATATAATAAAATGTAATAAAATTCTCACAACAAAAAATATATATATATATATATATAAGTAGGTAGGGTAGTTTCGAAAAAATAACGATGTGAAAAAAACAATGGACTTTAATTTATTGAAAAAAAAACTAATCAAACCAAAATTAATGAGTAGAATAATATTTTTTTATTAGGAAATATGAATTAAAGATAATTTTTTTAAAACGTCCATAGACAATTAAATGGAGTCAAAAACATCATTTCAAATTAAACAATTTAAAGTTTGACGTTTTCTTTTTAACAAATAGACAATTAATGCATAAGAATTTCTTTTCATATAACTTCTGATTATCACTATAAATAGAGAACTAATTCATATAATCTATTATCATTGTTTTATTCATTCAGCCAATTTTGAACCGTTGCAATACAATTGCAAGTGTAGACCCTCTAAATTACAAAATTACACAAAATTTACTTAAATGTGCCTAATGGGTTTGGTAGGTATTTTTTATATAATGAATTATTTTTTAATTTTAATTATTGTAATCATATGGTGTATGTTATTTTTCATGTCTGTTATAATTTTAAACTATTTTATGTTGTTGAAGGAATATGTTGAACTTCCTAAGCACCGGGTAATTTCTCTTTGTATTTTTTATCTATATATATATATATATATATATATATATATATATATATATACAAGTAGGTCTACAATATCTTTGCCAGTTTCATTTTTTTTTATCTATTTTCATTTTTATCTTTGTAGACCTACTTTTATATATATATATATATAAAGAAGTAGGTGGGAGTAGTTTCAGAAAAATAATTTGCAATAATGATGTGAAAATAAACAATTGGATTTACTTGATTGGAAAAAACACTAATCAAACCAAAATTAATGAGTAGAAAAATATTTTTAATTAGAAATTAGGAATTAATGATAGTTTTCTAAAAACATCTATAGGCAATTAAATGTTATTAAAACATCATTTCAAATTAAACAATTTGAAGTTTTACATTTTCTTTTTAATGAGTAGACAATTAATGCATGTGATTTTCTTTTCATATACCTTCTAATTATCACTATAAATAGAGAATCAATTCATGAAACCTATTGTCATTATGCTTTTTTTTTTCATTATGCCAATTTTGAACTAGTTGTGATACAATTGCAAGTGTAGGATCATCCTACGAAGTACAAAATTACACAAAATTTTACTAATAAGTGCCTCCTGGATCTATAGATACTTTTATATAATCAATTATTTTTATTATTTAATTATTATAATCATATGATCTTATGTTATTTTATGTCTGTTCTAATTTTAAATTATTTTATGTTGTTGAAAAAATACGTTGAACTTTCTTTATCTTTATATATATATATATATATATATAATTAAGTAAGTAGGTATGTGATATCTTTGTCATTTTTATTTTTCTATCTATTTTCATTTTTCTTATATATATATATATATATATATATATATATAAAGAAGTAGGTGGGAGTAGTTTCGGAAAAATAGTTTGCAATAATGATGATGTGAAAAAGGTTTCAATTTATGGGAAAAACTAATCAAACCCAAAGTTAATGAGTAAGAAAACATTTATTATTAAGAAATAGGAATTAATGATAATTCTTTAAAAATGTCTATATGCAAGGTATCAACATTAGCCTATGCAAAAGAAACTTCAATTTTGATAAGATTTTTATCCAATTAAAGTTAAAAATTCTTTTGCATAATTAATATATAATACATGCAAAAAAAATAAATTAAATCAACATAATCAATTAATTATTTTTTCCACGCAAAATTATTAGTTTATTTATTATTTTCTTACATAAATTAATTTTCATGATTTTTTTGTATCTAGACAAACTTTAATTTTCTTTTAGACATTGATATGTATATGCCAATATGTTAAAAGTAAAAATTATATATAAAATATAACACATATTTATATTGTTTTATAAAAGCAAGTCAAAATTTTCACATAATACGTGAAGAACAAATTGCTTAAAGTCACATTAATATTTAAATTAATATGTTAAATTTTTTATCTATAACTATTATAAAGGGAATAGCGTCATTTGATGTCATCTTTTTTTTTTTTTTTGGATGTTTTTACCCTCAACAATTATAAATCACTACAACATTTTATTTTAACTGTCAACAACAGTCAAATCTTTCAAAACAAATTACACCCAACTACATCAAGTTCAGGCACAAGGTGCCTTTTTTTGCACTAGTTAGAATTTTAATTTAAAATTATTTTTTTGTAGCTGTTTATTTCTTAACTTAAATACTCTATTGAATATTTTATTTTACAAACATGGAAAATATTAAAAATATAACAAATGATTATGAATGTTTTTCATGAAATTGTAAAGAGAAATTTATACTTAACTGAATATTTTAATTCCATGAAAGTATTAAAAGAAATTTACACTTAATTTATCATATAAAATATAACACACAAGGAGGAATATTTTTGTACGAAATTAGGTAAAACAAATTACACTAAATTCAAAGGAATAAACTTTTTTATTAAAATTTTTGGTCCAATCAAAATTAAAATTTCTTTTAAGTAATTAATATATTTAATTACACAACAAAAATCAAATCAAATCAAAATAATCCCTATGCTTTTCTTCACACACAATTAGTATCTAACTTAATTTTTAAGCAAATAAATTATTCATGATTTTATTCTACCTGAAAAAATTTAATTTTTATTAAGAAATTGACATGCATATGCCAATATATTAAAATAAAAATTACATATAAAATATAATACATAGTCATGTTTTTTATATAAAAGCAAGTAAAAATTTTCACTTAATCCACATGATGAACAATTAGTCGGTAATCATAGTATTATCTAAATTATTATGGTTAATTTATATTTTTATCATAATAATTTGAATTTGAATTTAATTTTTATGAAAATATAAAGAATTTTTTTTAACAAATTACATATTATACACAATTTAAATAAAAGTTATTAAATATCCCTTACAACGCTGACGGGTCAAAATCCACTATAATATAATAAGAATAAAGAATATATATGTATATAAAAGATTATGATTGGCTGAGTCAGCAACTTATTTTTTATGTAATCTTAGCATTAATTTTGTCACGTTCTAGTTGTATTCTTTGAACTATATCTGCACATTTCTGTACTCAGAATTTACTAATGAATGGTAGTGTCGGTTCTCATCTTTCAAATTATTCATCCTTTTTTGTCGTTTCTCTTTATTTGTGGGCGGCTGACACCTTAGACAAACAATCTTAAAATCTAAGTTTTTATCTGACATATCAGGACATTGCAAAACCATAAGGTTCAAGTATGCAAAATCATTGGTAATCAAATCCAATATTGCACAACTATTGGTCCCTAATTCCTTATAACCCTATTGTACCGTCAAACACGTCAGTAAGCAAATCTTATAAAAGGGTTCACATGTTGAAGACACAAGACGAACTCAAATCAACAGTCTAATAAAATGCTACAGGATTATGCTACAATAGGAGCTTAATAGTGCAAATAATCATGATGATGATCACATTCTAGATCGGAATTTTACATGTAATATCCATTGGTGCCAAGAAGCACAGAATAACTAGCAATTATTAGAAGGCAGAATCAGGAAAAAAAAGAAAAAAAAAAAAAAAAAAAAAAGAGCCAAAGATTCCTACCAAAGCATTTCATAAAACTTATTTTCCTATGCCAAACTTTTCCACTTTAGTGCTAACAGAGAAAGGGTCTTTGTAGAAGACCCATCTTCTTTGAGCGCATTAGTAGCAGCTTCTTTTAACTCATTCATTCTTCCAAGCATTTTCCCACCTTCTTCCTCTTCCATTAGACACTTAATCACCTTCACAATTTCTTCCCTTTCCACCAAGCCATTTTCACTAACTCTTGGCCTCACTCCCACTTTGAGACCCTCACATAGCAGAACCGCATTCATTCTCTGCTCCGCAAACAGTGGCCATGTGATGAATGGCACACCCTTTAGCACACTCTCAAGGATTGAATTCCAGCCACAGTGAGTCAAGAACCCTCCAACTG
>PYAF01003912.1:147541-188150 GCA_007407185.1 Glycine tomentella | reverse complement strand
CACCCTTTAGCACACTCTCAAGGATTGAATTCCAGCCACAGTGAGTCAAGAACCCTCCAACTGAACTGTGACTAAGGACTTGAATTTGGGGTGCCCATGAAGGAACAACCATACCTTTCTCTTTGGTTCTCTCCAAAAACCCACATGGCAAGAAATGCAAAGGATCAACATCTTTTTGTGCACTAAGATATGCATCACTAGCTAAACTGCTTGGTGCTCTCACAACCCATAAGAACTTATGATTACTCAATTCCAAACCACAAGCAAGCTCATTGATTTGCTCTCGTGAGAGTGTTCCACCACTCCCAAAAGAAACAAACAAAACAGAACCAACTTGCTGTTTGTCCAACCATGTTTCACACTCCAACCCTTTTGCATCAGCATCACCACTTTGGACAATTGGTCCAACAGGGTACACAGGAGGGTACCGTCTCCCCTCCTCGTTCAATGCTTTTATAGGACTTGTTTCCATTTCTAAGAAGGTATTGATAAAGATCCCATCAACTAAAAGGAACCGCTGAGTGCGTTGGAGGAAGAGTTTGTATGTTTGACTCGATCGATCTTGAGCTTGGTTATTGAGATCCCGACCATGAATTGGCACACAACCTGGTATTTGAATAGGCTCAGGCAAATCTCTATACTCACATGATGTTTCCTTGTCCAATTTGAGCACATAGAAGTACCAAGAAAGTGTTGTTGCTGATGTAGGGAAGTAAATATAGGACAACATGTTGAATTCTTTCGAAAAATCTAATGCCTCAAAGGCAAAAGAATCAGCCACCAAGGCCACAAAGGGAGTCCTTGAAGTTATGGTTTTCAGGGTTTGATGTATAGATGGCAGAGAGAGGGTCACTGTGAGCTGAAGTTGGGTTTCTATAGCAAGCCCTTGTGGTAGGTCATCAGGTTTCACTGGTTGAAGAAAAATAGAGGTTATGTTTGGTGGAAGTGTTTGAAGGATGGATTTTGAGGCACTTGAGGGAGACCCCAGTGAGGGAATTATGCATGTGACATGAAAGTTTTGATGGAGCTGAACAAGTCTCTTGGAGAATTGAAGAATTGGGACTACGTGGCTGAAGCCAGGACCAGGAACCACTGCTATGTGAACCGTTTTCTCCATGGGAGATTTGTGGCCAAGTACACAACCTTATCAGATAGAACTTAGAGGAATTAGGAAGTGAGAAACTTTGCTTTTGTTTTGTGGCTAGAACAGGAAAATAATGAACTCTGCCTCATTTTGGGGTGGATTGGAATGAAGCAAAGAGAAAATTAGGAAGAAAAGAAAAAGTTGTGAGAAAGCAACAGATGTGAGGGTTGTTGAAATTGGAGAAAACTAGGGTTAGGTAGAATTCATTGTAGTTGGAGAAGTTTAAAATTTTAGAACTCGTCTATGCTTGTGGAAATTGAAATCTTATATTATAATTAAGGAATAAAGAAATATTAAAATATTTATATAATATAAAGTTAAATATAAATAAAATTATTTATATAATATAAAGTTAAATATAATTAAGGACGAATGAAATCTTCACTTTTAAATTTTTTTTGCTAAATATAAAGATTGAATTGTAATTGTTGTAAATAATTGAATTTACAAAATATCATATAAATAAGGACTAAAGAAATATTTATAGAACATGCCAACGTAAAAGACAAAAGTACCCTGGTTTCGACAACATATTTACATATTCCACGTTGTATGTACTCATCATGTCTTTTGATTTTGAGTAAATGAAGTCATAATAATTTAGGGGGAGTTTGGTTTTCTAATATATTTTTTTACTCGAGAATACAAGAGTAAAATAAATTAATTTGTTTTTGTTACAAAATAATAAAATAATTAATTTTAAGTATATTATATTGTTAAAAATTTATAATTTCATGTTCAACTAATATTTTATTTCGATGAAAAAATAGGAAAATTTTATCCACATGTCCAACCAATATTTAATTCTGACGAAGGAATTATGTTTTAATTATTTCTGAACATATAAAAAATATTCTCAATCACTTTTAATATGTAATAACACTTTCATGTCATATTTTCCATAAATCATATTTCCAAGACTAGAAAAACTATCTGTCAAAGAATCACTTCCTTATAAATTGTATTCCGAATCTCTACCTCATATAATTTCTTTACATAAAATAAATTAATCAAAAAATAATATTATCTATAATTATATATAAACAGAATAGGATGTTTGGATGTATACATTTTATACTTATTTATCCTTCTAATTATATTAATAATTTATTATTTTATCTCTATAAGTTATAATTACCTTCACAAATCACTCACTAACTTCTACTATTTTTCTTTTTATTAAAAAACATAAAAAATAATTAGACACGGAATATCCATTTTCCACGTTAACATAATACTAATATCAATATACTAATTATATGCTAATTTAATTGTATTTTCTATAGTAGATTAAGATGTCAATTAGTAAATTTTTATAATACTGTTAATACGTAATATCAATATTGATATGAAAAGGTAAAATAATTTGAATTATATTAATTGATTAATTAATATTATTAATTATTAACATTATTTATAAGTCCATCCAAAATTATTAATATAAAAAATTATTCTTCAATATTTGAAATTACAAAATTCTAATAAATATTTGAATTAATTAATATAAGTAAATGTATTTTAAAAAGTAACATAATTTCCTATAGGAAATTAAATTTTCATAATAACTAAAAAAATTAACTATACAATTTTTAAAGAGAATTAGTTATATTATTAATGAAAATAAAAATAATTACCTTATTTTATTATTCTTCAATTATTAATCTTAAATTACTTTAAGTATTTAAAATATTTGAATTAATTATCCAATTCTAATAGTATTATCTACTGTATCTACTATAAAAGAAGATTTTGTTCTATGGGACGGTGTCACATGAAAATTCCATATTTATTTCCTAAAAAAATATTAAGTGACACTATTTAATTATTAATTCAAGTAAATATAAGTATGATAATTAAGAAGTAATGTGTAAATTATAACATTTAGGGAACGTTTGGTAGGGTAGAATTTTGTCATGCTTGAGAATCATAAATCCTAGAAATCATATTTTCTGTTAATGAGTAAAATATGTTTGATTGGTCATTGAAAATATTTAGATAAGTTTCTCAAGAATCAAAAAGTTACATGATATTTTTATTATTTACCTTAATGTAATAAAAATAATATGATATTTTTATTGTAGTAAAAGAAAAAATAAACTCAATAAAGTAAGATTTCCACCAATTTCATGAGAAATTTTTTGTGAGAAACTTTACAAAATTCTGAAAGCATTCTTTTTCAGAAATGTTAATTTTTAAAATAGATACCAAACATGAAAAGCAAAGATTACCACAAAAGAAAAGTTTTTCCCCTAGCAAATATATCCTTAGGATTTTATTATTATCCTATTTTTTCAATGGACAAACAAATTCAGATTTAGTTATACGAAGTTTTTACTGACAAATTGATTTAGCCTTGTACAGTCCAAAATAGTAAAACGACACGTGATCATCTTATTAAAGTCACCGTACATGTGGACATCCTCCAAGTCAGCACTGCCACATTAATAGGCGCTTATTCAGCCTCCAAGTACCAACCCGGACATACGTGTCTAGGTTCCTTATCAACATCGCTACAGGAGCACGGACGTCGACCTTCTACAAGAGCACGGACACCAGCAATATCATCTCCTCATTAATTGCATATCAAATATGTCAGGATATTCAAATAAGTGTAACCACCTTATCATATAATATCCCAACAAGTTAATTGTTACTTATCTACAAGTAACAATATATCGATAAGGTACACATTATCTTCTATTTAAATTAGATAATTGTCTACTATTATCTGTTATTATTTTATCAACAGATTATCTATAAGCAATGGCCCAAGGCCCATACTCCACGCTATAAATACAACCATCAAGGTTCTCTCCAACACACTTCCAATCCACTCCGGAATGACTCTACTAATATGAACCAATATGGGGTTCATTGTTTTTACGGATCGTCATTGAAAAGGCTTCTTGTTAAAACATAAAGTGTTTGACGAAAAGAAATAAAGATAAAGACAATATGAAGAAAAAATGTAGAGTAAAAATAACGAATTTAACATGAACAAGATGTTAAAGAAAATAGAATAAAAATAAAAAGGTGAAAAATACAAGAAATGGAAGAAGACGCCACACCTTATGAAAAATGATAAGTCCTGTGGGGATTCGCCACAAAGATTATAGAAACCTTTGATAAAAACCAATATTTGGTCTAATCAAGAACCCAAAAGGAACATCCTCTCACACACTTTTAAAAGTGCAAAGTTTTATTCAATTCAAATGTGCATACATAAGACAAATGAGTGGTTATTTTATAACCAACAAGTGGTGCCTCACTCCTACTTCTCTCCAATGTGGAACTTGAGTAACATATTTCTTATTAAAAATTATACTAAAAAATGTCTAATTTGTGTTGAACTTCATGTCTTATTTTCATCATCATAGATGCATAATTAGACTTTAGACAAGAAATACAACTTGTAAGAAATCTTTTGAGCTTTCAAACGCATTAAAGAACACCTAAAACAGACATCTAGAAATCAAGTTATGTTCAAAACATTGGAGTTATCTGGGCTCTTCACTCATTAGTTTTTGGACTCTTCACTCATTTTCTTGATCCTCATCATTTACATACACTGAATCTCATATTTCATTTCTGGTACTTAAATGCATTACTCAAGTTACTCATTCTCTACATCTTGCGCTAAGTTCTCACACTTAGTCATTCTTTAACAATTGATGTACTTACTTGAGCATCAGAGTGTTTTTCCTTTGTTTTGCAGGTCCCTCCTCTAAGCAAAGTCTACTCACTTCCCAGCGACACAGGATTTGGAGTCCACTAAGGCCACCTCTAGCCCACACGTGGAATTTCCAGATTTTGGTAAGAACATTTGGCGTCCACCGTGGGGCCCAAGTAAAACTTACCCTGCGGCCTCGTATCCTAGAAAATTATCAGCATACGTCCATGGTCAGTACACGCTCCAGCGTTAGACACGACACCCCTGTCGATGCGTCTAACCAACTACAAACTACCATGATGAATGTTGACACCATGATGCAACTCCAGAATCGCATGGCGGAGATGGAACGCAAATACCAAGAAGAGATCCAACGGTTGAAAGTTGATCATGATCACCAGGAAGCCCGAGCGAGACATCCTCGGGAGGACGAATGCACTCACACCACCAGAGACGAACAAACGCAAGGCGAATCGCATCCTCAACAACCCCAGTAGCCTCGACAAACTATCGACCGTCCGGGTATTCACAGTTTAACACAGGGCTACCAACCAGAGAGGCATAACGCACTGCGCAACCCTCTTACTGATCGCATCAGAGAAGTCGATGTTCTATTCGGTTGGAAACCTCTACATTTAGAGAGGTTTGATGGCACCACCAACCCCTATGAACATCTGGATGCCTTCCTATCACAGGAAAATCTTTATACAAACAACGATGTCATGTTATGTCAGGTGTTCCCTACCTCTCTAAAAGAGGCAGCCTAGAGAGGCAGCCCTAGCATGGTACGATAGTCTTGTTGAATTGAGGGGGAGCCACTTGAAGCACAAAGGATAAATTGATTCAAGAAGGAAGGTTTTGAACTTTCAACAGGCCATGAAGCCTTGAAGATTAATTTGTGATTGAATGTAAAGGAAGAAAACATTTCTGGTGATCCAAGTGCATTGCATTCATATCTTTCATTGAATCCATGTGGTTATGAAAAAGAGTTCACAAGGCTTTGATAAAATTGCATAAGTTTGTAAATCAAATCATAAGGTTTTGGAAAAATAAGTTTCTTTCTGGTATAATCGATTATTTCAATAAAACAATCAATTATTTTGTTTTCTGGAAAACCTTTCAAGAACATTGTAATCGATTACATGTCAGGTTAATCGATTATTTTCACTTGATTCACTTTTTGAACTGCCTTGATGAACATTGTAATCGATTACCCAAGTCAGTAATCGATTACATCATATGCTGTGCTTACAAAGCTTTCTGTCATAATCGATTACCAAAATCAGTAATCGATTACCTAATACATTCATTAGCTTAGAAGCTTTCTGGCTTAATCGATTACCAGAAATTGTAATCGATTACATAGTACAACTCATTTTATATACCTTCCTGGTATAATCGATTATCAAAGGATGTAATCGATTAAACTGTGCTTTCATTATTGAACATCCTTCTGGTGTAATCGATTACTCATCGTAATAATCAATTATTTTGATTGAAAACCATACGCAGAATTTTTATGAACACATTAATCGATTACAAGCTTGATTTAATCGATTATATAAGTAAAATAATCGATTACAGGAGCGTATTTAATCGATTACCAACGGTTATAAAAGTTTGTTATAAATAGACCTTTGGCTTAGCTATTTTTCTAGCTTGACCAATTCGTATTACTGAGTATTCAAAGGCTTTTCAAACACTTTTTAGTGATTCTCTGGGTTCATAAGGTTCTTGCTTTCACAATACTTTCATGAGTTGTTAAATTGAAGAAAAAGCAAGAAGGTTCTTTTCAAAGTTTTAAGGAAGCATTGTTCTGAATCTGTTTTCAACATACAACCTGATTGAATCATTCATATGTACATCATTCATTGGATCATCAGGTGACTTCTTTCCTTAAACTTTGTTGTTGTATCTCTGTAATTCAAATTCTGCAAAGATTGGCTTATTGTAAATGGGTTTCTTGCA
Organism: Glycine tomentella; assembly: GCA_007407185.1. Lineage (NCBI taxonomy): Eukaryota > Viridiplantae > Streptophyta > Magnoliopsida > Fabales > Fabaceae > Glycine > Glycine tomentella. The sequence continues at coordinate 181,368 of PYAF01003912.1, read as the reverse complement.
TGATAACTAGAGATAGGTTTCTCTAGGAGTTGCTGAGTAGTGTTCTCAGTGGGGTTAGTCTCTAAGGGTCTAATAGTGTTTTAGACTTCTGAACTTTATCTAGGGTTGATAAAGAGAGGCTTGTAATATCTTGTAAGAATATTATTTGCAATAGTGGAACTCCATTCTAGTGTTGAGTGGAAGAACTGGATGTAGCTTCATAGTGTTTGAAGTGAACCAGTATAAAATTGTGGCTGATCTTTATTCTATTCTCATTATCTCCTTATTGCTTTGGTCTTTGAATCAAATTACTTGCACAGAAAAGATTTCAACTGTCTATTGATTTTCTTGACAAAGGATTTGATTGAATATAAGATTGGTTGATTTGAAAACAATTTTAAAATGATAAAGATCCTGTGGAAAACTCTGATTTGAAAATTTTAATTTACCAAGGTTCAACCAATTCACCCCCCCTCTTGGTTGTTTAGAAGTGTTCCTATCATTTTCAAGTCTCCCTGAAAGGTCCATCGACAGTTTCGACACCCTTGTCGAAAAGTTCCGTGCGCAATATGCAACCAGCTAGACTCATCGATTAACATCTGCTGCACTAGCAACACTGCGCCAAGCAGACGACGAACCTCTCCGCAGATTGTAAAAATATAATGAACACTTATGCAAATAACCAAGAGGGGGGTGAATTGGTTTTACCTCAGAGTTTTTAAAATTCCTTTCAAAAATGCTACAGCGGAAGAGTTTCAAGAAGGATCATATCTTTAAAAACAATTAAGAAAACAATTTCTTCACCTTCTATTTCTGAAATGCTTTTTTCCTTAAACAAAAACTTTACCTTAACTTTTACAAATGTTTTCACCTTAACCAATCAAACCACTTTAGTGTTGTGACCAATCTTGTGATATGAACAAAAACTTAATACTTCAAGAACAATATGAAGATAAACAGAAATATTCAAACACACAAGATTTATACTAGTTCACCTCTCAACCCCGGAGGCTACATCCAATTTCCTTCTAATCAAACCTTGACTAGAGTTTCACTATAACAAATATAATATCTTTACAAGCTTCTTTTACCCTCCCTTGGTAAAATTCAAAATCTAAACCTATAGACTTTTCAAAAGATCTAGACCAGAGATCCCCTCTCTGTTCTTTCCTTTAAAAACCCTTATAGAAAAGCTTTAAAGACTACAATTTGTTATATGAACATTTAACAACAAATACAACACAAATATCAACAATAACCAAGCTTATAGTTCAAGAAAGATATCACCTCTCATTCCTTAGTGAATTCAATAAAATGAATGATCAAACCAGACTGGGAATGTATGCATATGATCTTTCTTGATGACTTCTTTTATCAGAAAGCTTGAACAAAACTTTGCATCATGTAGACAATGACTTCATAACATGACAAACTCCATAACTCTTAGAATCTTTTGATTTTCTAATCTCCCTCTTCCTTTTTGTTTTATGAGCTCTTGAAAGTGATTTCCTAAGTGTTTGTATGAAAACTTCACAAAGTATTTTCTTCTTTCTAAACTCAGTGCAAGCTGTTCTATTTATAAAAATACAGACATAACTAATTGTAATCGATTATTTCGTTAATGTAATTAATTATTTTAACCAGATAATTGATTAAAGTCTTCATTAGGATTTTGGAAAAATGTCAAGAACAAAATAATCGATTAAGTCATCATATAATCGATTATTCCAGATGACCTGTGTTTTCTGATACACAAGGATAATTGATTAAATTTCCAAATAATCGATTATCACAAACAATGTGAAAAACTCAACAATGCATATTTAATCGATTACAATAATTTGGTAATCGATTAAACCAGATGAAACAACTTTTGTGAATTATGCAGTGACTCAGATAATCGATTATTCCGTGATGTAATTGATTATCACAGAGCACGTCCATTTCAGTGTTTAGACTAATTTAATCGATTACGAATCAATGGTAATCGATTAAAATGTTCATAAGGCAATAGGCAGACCTGTTCATATGCATTTAATCGATTATATCATATAGGTAATCGATTAAAACAGTGAAACACAGTTTTTATGAAAAACTAATTGCCTTTATGACTTAACCTCTAAATGCTTATTACCATATGATTAGAAATGATTAAATGTATGTATGAATGCATGAATCAATCAAGATTAGTGAGGATTATGAGGCTTTAACCACTTGAACCAAGCTTAAGCAAAAAATTACAAATGCCATCAATTGAGTGGGCATTAAAATATCAAAACTTGCATTCTTCTTCTTCTTGATTCCATATCTTCGTCTTCCTCATAGCTAACAGATTTATGGAACTGTTTGGACAATTGACCGTCTAGAGTCAAAACCTTAATCCCAAGGTAGCATTGCATTCCATGATGCTAGCCCTTCGACCCGGTAAATTCGTAGATAATCTATGCAAGAAACCTCCTTCTAGCATGGACGAAATATGCGAAAGAGCCAAGGGCTACATCCAGATGGAAGAGATGTCGAAGTTCAGAAATGAAGTCCAACAGGTTGGAAAGAAGCGAAAGAAGCATGAGATATCCAACCGATTTGGTTCTCATAGAGTCGACAAAAAGCGAAAGCTGCACAGGCCTCAACTACTCCCAAAAGAACCCAGGTTTGAAAGATATACTCCCCTGACGGTCAATCAGACTACCATCATGGATGAAGCCTTCAATACGGAGGTACAGGTAACTTTTTCGGGTCCCACAAAGTTAGGAAAAAGCCCTAACAAATATTGTAGCTACCATCGTGGCATAGGCCACAACACAAACAACTGTCTGACACTGAAAGACAAGATAAAAGAACTTATCCAAGCTGGACACTTATCACGGTTTGTAAAAGGACCTGATAATTTTTCATGCTAAAACAGATAGGAGGGGTGACAGGGAGACCGATCCAGAAACAGAGATAGCGACAGAAGAAGAGACGATGCAGAAGATCGAGGGAGGCAGAGACAACTGCAACCTAGACGCAAGTGTCAACCCCCTCGTCAAATTCTCCTTTTGCTTGGGTAGGATCCTTAGATTGATTGATTATTTAGCCTTCCATGATCATCATCAATGAAAGCCCCATGAAATATGCATAAAAATGGAAGAACAACAAAACAAAAATGAAGAACAAGGAAGAACAATGAAGAACAGTTGAGAGAAACTAAGAGCAAGGGTTTTGATCCTAAAAACCTAAAAAGAGAAATGTAAAAACTATTTTTTTGCTAATGTAATGTCAAGTTTCACTAACTAATTCACTAGCATATAGTGAATTAGTAATGCTATCTAATTAATAATGCTATTTACACCAATAAAAATCCAACTCGTAGTCCAAAATTCAAGTGCAGTGGTTCTAACTTCCAAGCCTAAAATGACCCTCCAAATGACAGAATTGGCCTCGACTTATCTCTGACAAACTTGTATATATTTTCCTTATCTTTCCAAGGACTACTCATATGCTCCATTCGGAGTTCTGTAGAGCTCTGTAGGTCCTGCACAAGGAAGATAGGTCAAGTGAGTATAAAATCCGAAAATAAGCAACAAATAGCAATTAAGCCCACTTACTGCCTAAGACACAAAATGAATTAAAATGAGAAAATAAAAGTCGAAGACAAGTCAAATAAGCTAAGAAGAATAGAAAAGTATTTAACTAAAAATGCCCAATCAATCCACGCGTTGATAATATCGACAACGAACTAAAACTGATCGAAGAGCTAGTCAAATTACAACTCGGGCCCAAACCCGGACAGTGCACATAGCTTAGCAAAGAGCTCACTAATCATGAGTACAGGCACATAGCGGACGTGATTCGCAAAAATGCATCCCCATTCGCTTGGTAGCCATCCGACATTCCAGTTATTGATCCTAATATTATCTGTCACAAGCTGGCCATATGTCCACAAGCTAAGCCGATAGCACAGAAAAAATGAAATATTGGAGAAGAAAGATGAAAGGTCGTGAATGAAGAGGTAGACAAGCTGCTTAAAGCTAATTTTATCAGAGAAGTCAAGTACTCTACCTGGCTCGCCAATGTTGTCATGGTCAAAAAAGCAAGTGGAAAGTGGCGTATGTGCACAGATTTCACAGACCTCAACAAGGCATGTCCAAAGGACGCATATCCACTACCCAACATAGACAAATTGGTCGACGGAGCGTCCGGATTCTATATCATAAGCTTCCTGGACGCATATTCTGGTTTTAATCAAATCAGAATGCATGCTCCGAATGAAGAAAAGACGGCTTTCATTACTGAAGATGCCAACTACGGTTACAGAGTCATGCCTTTTGGGCTCAAGAATGCAGGAGCTACATATCAGCGACCAATGGACCGGGTATTCAGAAAGCAGATCGGATGCAGCGTCGAGGTCTACGTAGACGATATGGTCGTAAAATCTCAAAGCGTAGCCCAACATGTGGCAGACCTCGAAGAGATATTCGGTGAAGTTCGAAAGTACGACATGCGTCTCAACCCCTAAAAATGTACATTCGGGGTAGGTGGTGGCAAGTTTCTTGGTTTCATGATCACACACCGAGGAATCGAAGCCAACCCAGACAAATGCTTAGCCATCCTACAGATGCATAGCCCGGCCAACGTCAATAAAGTTCACAAATTGAATGGAAGACTAGCGGCCTTATCAAGATTCCGTCCGAAACTTGCCGAGAAGGCTAAGCCTTTTTACAAGTTTATCAACAAGACAAAGTCATTCCTATGGGATGACACATGCGAGCAAGCATTCGAGGAATTCAAAAAGATAATAGCTGCTCCACCTGTCTTGAGTCGACCTCGACAGGGAGCACCATTGCTCTTATACCTCTCAGTTGCGGATGAGGCTGTCAACTCAGTACTCGTCAAAGAGGAAGGGAAACATCAGTTATCTATCTACTTCACTAGCCGCATGCTACATGACGTCGAAAAGCGCTATTAAATGATTGAAAAGATAGCCTTGGCACTGGTCACCTCCGCTAGGCGCCTTCAACCTTATTTACAAAGTCACCAAGTGATAGTCAAGAATAACTATCCAATCAAACAGGTACTGCAGAAACCGAAACTAGCAGGCAGGATGGTAGCATGGTCAGTCGAACTGTCAGAATTCGACATTCGATATGAACCATGGTACCCCATGAAAATACAATTCATGGCGGACTTCCTAGTAGAGTTTGTAGGAAACGACAAATCCACCCTAGACCGGTGGAACCTTTATGTGGACGGAGCATCCAACATACAAGGAAGCGGAGCAGGCATCATACTTGAAGGGCCCAACAATATCTCATTTGAGCAAGCTTCAAGGCCTCAAACAATCAAGCCGAGTACGAGGCGCTCATAGCAGGACTCAAACTCACAAAAGAAGTCGGGGCTCAATGTCTAAGATGCTACTCCGACTCACAGCTTGTCCAAGGTTAATATCAGACAGGTATCAAGCTAAAGAGACCATACTCCTGCAATATTACCATTTGGCCAAAACACTTATGACAGTTTTGATGCTTTGAGATGTATCACACACCTCGAGAGAGTAATACCAGGGTCGACTTGCTATCCAAACTGGCCAGTACCAAAACGACCGTGCACCTTAAAACAATCATCCAACAAACACTCCAAAAGTCCACCAATGACACCCCAAATGTAATGGTTGTTGAATTAAAGGAGATCAATTGGATGACCCCTTACAGAGACTTTCTCATGAAGGGAACGCTCCCAGCAGATGAAAATGAGGCTCGACGTCTGAAGAGGAAAGTTAGCTACTACGTCATCATCGACGGTGAGTTATTTAAAAGAGGGCTGACAACACCTCTACTCAAATGCCTGCACAGCTTACAGGCAGACTACGTCTTGAGAGCTTCATGAAGGGATCTGTGGAATCCATACAGGAGGATGCTCCCTAGCCACTAAAGTAGTACGAGCAGGATACTACTGGCCAACCTTCAGGACATACACCTTCAACTTTGGGCGTAAATGCAAAAGGTGTCAGGAGTTTGAGGACATCCCACGGATTTCCCCCGACAACCTTCATACTATCTCTTCTCCATGGCCCTTCACTATGTAGGGCATGGACATCTTAGGACTATTTCCCAAAGCTCTAGGGATGATCAAGTTCTTACTGTTAGCAATCGACTACTTCACCAAATGGATCGAACGGGAGATAACAGATAGTGAAGTCGAAATATTCACATGAAAAAAATCTCATATGTAGGTATGGTCTACCCTATGCTATCGTTACTAACAATGGTACGCAATTCAAGGCACAGACCTATGAGGACTTCCTCACACGACTAGGCGTCAAACACCTGGTCACTTCTGTAGAACACCCACAGACTAATGGCCAGGTGGAGGCAGCCAATAAAGTCATACTATGAGTCCTTCGCACTTGACTGGACAAGTCCAAAGGTCTCTGGAAGGAGGAGCTCCTCAGCATATTATGGGGTTATCATTGCACACCTCAAAGCATTACAAAGGAAACCCCTTATCGCCTCACGTATGGTACTGACGCCATGATACCCATCGAGCTTGGGGAACCTTCATCTAGAAGGATACTCTTTCAGGAATAGTGAAACGAGGACAACATGAGAGTTGAATTGGACACTAGTGAAGAACTCAAACACATAGCCAGAATCAAAGAAGAAGCAGCCAAGCTCCGCAGGATGTAACAACCTAAAATTATTCTAGATATTATATTTTTATTAGGGTTAAATTTTTAAGAATCGTTAGATAATTTTTATTACTATTTTATTTTTACTGAACGAATCCTAGTATAAGTTCTAAAACATATAAATTATAGAAGTTATAGAAGTTTGTAAACTGATATATATATATATATATATATATATATAATACGTAGCCACAGTCCTTGTACAAGAGTCATTCTCAACGAAACATAAAGATACTACAACACTTTCATAATTCATTTCTTAGAGATAATTCCTTATCTTTGTACCGCCATCAGTCCAAGGCGTCAATGAAATTGACCATTGTTGCCATCTATAAAAAAAATGAAACAAATCTAGTGAGAAATAAAATTTCTTAGTAGGCAAAACTAAACCACCAAAACACATTAGTACGTTAGTAAATCATCATAAATAATTATGCAAACTATACGAATGCATGGAATAAATTTTCCCAGGGTGCACATGGCCTCTACATATCATATTGTATGTAGCTACACCTCGTACTGGGTGTAGACGCTGCGATCGTCTTACGCAAACATGCATGATTTATGCCACATATTTGCACCTGGTCACTACATATCGTACTGTATGTAGTATCATATTCTATTTCACAAAATCTCGTACTGGACTTTGAAACATAAATCAACATATCATCAGTCAAAATCCATAAGCAAAATACATACCATCTTATGGAAAAAATGTTGTTGTCATAACATCATATGTACCACAAGTATGGTTAAACCACCATACCTTATTCAAATAAGATCATTATCACTTAGGCATGACCTTGGAATATCCTCAAGCTATAAAAATCATGTTAGTAACCTAACTAATAAACCATAATATATCTCTAAAAAAAAAAAATTTCTAACACCTTTAAACTTTCACAAGAAAATTTATAACCTAGCATGCATTTTAATCTCCTTTCACCTATCACCTTACTACTTCATCCTCAAAATTTAATCACTCAAGTATTTAAATCATTTAACTACATACCATTCAACCTCTACTTCTAGAAATTAATTCAAAATAATTTCATAATAAAAAATACACAAACAGCCCAAATATCATCAAAATCACCTTCCAAGATCATCAAATGGGTTTCCATACATCACTAATATTTCAGCCTATATTACCTATCCTATGGTTAAAATCAACATTTCTCATTATAAAATAACCTTAAAATGACATGAATTTCAAGTCTAAATGATAGCCATAAATCTGCCTAATTAAGCATATAAATTAATCGAAACAAATGCTTAACTAGAGATTGAAGCCTAGCCTACCTCAGATAAATTTGGATTTGAAACTGATTAAGTGGTTGCTTCTCTTGGAAATCCTCTAAGAAATGAAGCCTTGAAAGAAGAATTTGATTGATGGATGAGGTGGTAGAAGAGGTCACAGTTTGTGGAAAGCAAATAGAAAGCAAGAAAATGAAAGCAAGGTACAAGGAAAATGGAAATTGGCTTTGGCTTTGGATGCTAGATCCTACGTAAAAAAATTTCCACAGCCCTAGCTATTTATAGTAATTTAATTAGTTGAGTTTTAAGGGTTCTAGTTAGATTAGAACTGCATGAATTAGGAGTTGCTTTGGTTACAACTTAACTAAATCATCATTACTTTGAAAGATATTTTGCTTAAACCTTATCTTGACTTTGATTCTTTTGGTCAAGATTCTTTCAATCATGGAATTTGGGGGCAGCTGGACTCCCTACGTGGACTTGGCTGAAATTGTCTCATGCTCTTAAGTTAAGTAGCTGGCACATGGTTAGTTCCAAAGAGCGTTCAAGAATCTTGGACAACTTGTCTTATTCATTGACTTCACATTGACTTTGGGTTTACCAAATTTTCTTTCTATTAGATCACTTAGTCAAGCTTATTCCATGGATGTGGCACGTGAATACACTTCTAAATAGTCCCAATTTGAGCTGAATATTTGATTCCTTGGGCCAAAATTCCAAGAGTTACAAGTTTTACTTAATCCAAAGGGTTATAAGCACTTCAACCAGATAGGGTTCACTCATTATTTATTCTGTACCAATTCACTAATCCAAAAATTCTAATTTTCTAGTATGTTAAACTAGACTTCCTAAGATTTCCAACAAGGTATCACATGCATTATTTGGACTTATAAAACTCTGGCTATAACATTTTTAATCTAGACTTCAAATCTGCCAGCAAGCTGAGAAATTCCATACTGACATCTCTTAATGTTTTAATTACTGCAAGCAGTACACAAACTAGATTTATCTAAAATTTTTATATGTTGTAGTAGACATCTAGATCTTTAATTCCATATATTATCCACTTAATTTGGATAAGAATTGAGAGAGAAATAAGTTTCTCAATTCGGGTGGCAGAAACTGTTTTTGAATGTGAACAGCTTTCAATGGTTTGTTTTAAAATAAATTTTTATCCTATTATTTTCGTATTCAAGTATTATCACACTTCCACAATTCAATCATAAATATGAATTAATTTTGAGGATGTTACACAGGACAAGAAAATACAATTCCAAAGTTCAGCCTCGAAATTTCCAACCAAGCGATCTAGTTTGGCATGTCCGAGGTAAAGCCCGAAAGGATCCTCACGCAGGAAAGCTTGGACCAAACTGGGAAGGCCCATTCAGAGTAATCACCAACCTGGACAACAACGCCTACAAGCTACAGGAACTTAATGGCAAAGACATTCTGAGAACTTGGAATGCTACCCATTTAAAGTTCTACTTCAGCTAAGAAGATCAAGGCCGGACGGCGTACTGTTTGTCCTAATCAAGTTCTTTTTTCCCATTTGGGTTTTTCACTTGAAAGGTTTTAATAAGGCCTGTCCGATGAATAAAAGAGGGAATATGTACACAAAAAGTTATATTAATAAAACATATATCCTTTATCCTATGATTGTGACTAATTTTAGGAACTACAGCCAAATCATTCTCCCAGGTCCAGCTTCGACGAAAATCCAGGGCGGATGTGTCCTGGTACTCTACATAAGTCTTGGAAGACTTCAAAGGTTCATAATTCCAAACAATGGTTGGCCGAAAAGGCTCATAATCGCAAGTTTTGGTTGACCTCCAAAACCCAAGACAGGCTCTTGGTACTATACACAAGTCTTGGAAGACTTTAGAGGTTCGTAATTCCAAACAATGGTTGACCAAAAAGGCTCATAATCCCCAAGTCTTGGTTGACCTCACAAACCCAAGACAAGCTCTTGTACTCTACAAAAGTCTTGGGAGATTTCGAAGGTTCAAAAGCTCCAAACTCTGGTAGGCCGAAAAGGCTCATAATCCCAAGTCTTGGCCGACCTCGACAACCCAAGACAAGTTTTTCGAAGGTTCATAAGCTCCAAACTCTGGTAGGCCAAAAAGGCTCATAATCCCAAGTCTTGGTCGACCTCGAAAACCCAAGATCCGTCTTGGCTCGAAGACGTTTAAGTTGTAAAATCCTGGGTATTCCTAGGTGGACTTAACATGAAGACATTTAGGTTGTAAAATCCTAGGTATTCCTAGATGGACTTAACACAAGACCCAGGGAAATCCCTTGAAAGAAGATTCGTAATTCCCATTACGGTGTAGATCTTAAAAGACCAAAACCCAAGGAAATCCCTTGGAAGAAGATTCGTAATTCCCATTACGGGGTAGATCTTAAAAGACCAAGACCCAAGGAAATCCCTTGGAAGAAGATTCGTAATTCCCATTACGGGTAGATATTAAAAGTCCAAGACCCAGGGAAATCCCTTTGAAGAAGATTCGTAATTCCCATTGTGGGGTAGATCTTAAAAGGTTCGTAATTCCCATTACGGAGTAGGCCTTAAAAGGTTCATAATTCCTGTTGTGGGGTAGACCTTACTGAAGACCAACAGTAAAAGGTTCATAAAATCAAGCTCTGGTATACCGTCAAGGTTCATAAATCCAAGTCTTGGTCGACATTCACAGGTTCATAAACCCAAATTAAGGTAGACTGTCAAGGTTCATAAATCCTAAAGCTTTGGTCAACCTCTAAAAATCCAGGACGGACGCGTCACTGGTACATCTACAACGACACAGAGAACCCATGATCAACTCTTCGAAAAACCAACCAAGACCACATCTGGGTAAATCTCTATAAAATCCAGCATGGACAAGTCCACTGGTACTAACACCGACAAAGCATGAGGTACAAATCTGTCTACCCTTAGCATATGTTATTGTTATCATATTATGTCGTTGTAGGAATAAAAGTTCTCAGAAACATGAAAGACTAAGAAATACAGTTGGCACAAAGACCAGGGTCCACCCTAGGTCTCCTAAAATCAAAGAAAATTCTCTTGGTATCAATACAACTATGGAATCCTGACATGGAGAACCATAGTTGTAAATAGATCTCGACAACGACCTGCATAGTTATCAACAATTCTTGATAACCCATTACTCTCAAAATTTGAGATCAATCTACGGTCAACCTCGTTTTCATCGACTTACCTACTAAAGAAACACGAGGTACTAAAAGCTTTACTATGATGATTTCAGTGCTCACAAATTCTATTGATGCAAGAATATGAGCCACAAAGAAACATCTTTGACATATAAATGTCCAAGTTCATCTTGGCATGACAAACCCAAAAAATATTCTGGGTACTCTAACTCCTATGGAATCTCGACATGCAGTACCATAGGACAATTCTGTTTTGCAGGAATAATTCTATTTTGTAGGAATAATTGTCTAAGGACCACCCTCGACATATCAGCAACACTTGGTGCATATGATGGGAACCTCGACAAAAAGTCCACCCTCGAAAATACAAATTCAAGAAACAATCTTCAAGTCCATAGTCAACCCTCGACATTTCCAAAGCCTAAGATACACTCTTAGCACATACTGGAAGCGGGAACCTCGACAAGCAAGACTACAAACTTAGTCATTTGTGAACGCAGGAAGCCGGCAATAGTTCAAGAATCACGTTTGACACTACAGATCCAAGTTACACTCTTGGCAACTCATTGGCTCTCAAGTCTTAGCAAGCAAAATGGAACATTTTTCGATTACAGGGCCTTAATTTTTACAAAACACAAGTCAAGAGGATTATGGGTTACCATCGTGAGCAAACACAATCAGAAGATATCATACAAGCAAAAGAAGACATAAAAGAGTCAAAGCAAAAGGAGCAATTTCATTAAATTGTTAAAGCTTTACAATGCCTTCACGGCTAAAAAATAAGAAACATAAAGATGGCAGCCTACACTCTGGTCTCGTCATCTTCCCTTTCGGCAAATACTCTATCCAGAATGTGTCCGATTATTATCATTCTTCAGTCGCTAATCTACTCCTATGCCTTGACGGCTTTGGCGAGATGATCTCCACGCGACTCTAGTGAGACGATCTCCACCCAGCTCTGGTGAGACGATTTCCACTCGACTCTGGTGAGACGATCTTCACTGAATGATGGTGAGATGATCTCCATCTGCTTCAACAAAGATATTGAGGACAAACTTCTGCACCTTTATCTCCCTCATTGGGATAAAGATTTCCTGCAGAGCACCTTCGTTTGTGCGAATAGCTGAAACAGTTGGTGACGACCTAACACAGGAACCGTGATGCATGCGAAAGGAAGTTCTAGCACTTTCGGGGCCGTTTTTCCTCATCTTCCTCGAAAAAGAAGCAGGGATGATAAAAATTGGTAGAGATTCATCCGCTCTTACCTGCTGACGAGGAAGAGAAGTCCCTTCGCCAGCATGGCAAGAACGGGTCCTCCTCCTAGAAGAGAAAGACCCCTTAGAAGCTCCTCCATGGGTGTCCTCCTCCTCGGAGTCACCAATGGAGATTACATCGTGCATAACGGCTGCTTAACAGAGCCTCCAGAATCGCTACCCCCATACCTAGAGTGGAATCAGAAACGGGTGACTCAGATATTTTTTTTAAAAAAAAAGCTTAAGCTTGAAGAAGAAGAGTAAAGAAGAAGGTTCAGATAGCGAGGACACAAGTGAAATGGAAATGGCGAAATCCCATCTACTTAAAGGGGAAAGAGACTCGACGGTTACTGGCGGGAGTTCGAAACGTCTCCTAGAAGCACACGTCGTGATTGACCACGTTCCCACTACCGCACGATCTCACCAACTACTGCACGATCTCTAAACGTGGCCACTCCTCGAGTGACACGTGTGCATAGGAAAGAGGCATGGGCGGCACACGACTGCCAGCATTAATGAGGGCACAAATCCCATTTCCAAAGATCACATCAAACGGTCATAAATTGGCAGAAAATTCATCATCATTGACGCCTCATCTACCTGCCAAGTTCAGACTTATCCAATAAAGTCAAAAAGTCTACATTGAAAAATCCAACACTCACAACTTGGACAACACTGTCCAGATTTAGGTTCATAAATCCAAACTAAAAAATTAAATTTTTGGTCGACCTATGAAGTTGTTAACCTTGACACACCATGTCCACACTCGGGGACTGACAAGACTCATTATACTATTACTACATCGGACATTATGCATCAATGCTCTTTCATCCTCCTTCGCCTATAAATTGGCTCAGAGGCTGGGGGCTTATGTACAGTTCAAAATAGTAAAATGACACGTGACCATCTCATAAAAGTCACAGTACATGTGGACATCCTCAACGTCAACACTGCCACATTAATAGGCGCTTATTCAACCTCCAAGTGCCAACCCGGACATACGTGTATGGGTTCCTTATCAACATCGCTACAGGAGCACGGACGCCGACCTTCTACAGGAGCATGGACACCAGCAATACCATCTCCTCATTAATTGCATATCAAATATGCTAGGATATTCAAATAAGTGCCACCACCTTAATTATCATATAATATCCCAACAAGTTATCTACTAATTGTTACTTATCTACAAGTAACAATATATCGATAAGGTACACATTATCGCCTATTTAAATTAGATAACTGCCTGCTATTATCTGTTATTATCTTATCAACAGATTATCTATAAGTAATGGCTCAAGACCCATACTCCACGCTATAAATACAACCATCCAGGTTCTCTCCAACACACTTCCAACCCACTCCGGATTGACTCTACATACACTCAATCTCATATCTCATATCTAGTACTTGAATGCATTACTCAAGTTACTCATTCTCTACATCTTAGGCTGAGTTCTCACACTTAGTCATTCTTTAACAATTGATGTACTTACTTGAGCGTTAGAGTGTTTTTCCTTTGTTTTGCAGGTCTCTCCTCTAAGCAAAGCCTACTCACTTCTCGGCACAGGATTTGGAGTCCACTAAGGCCACATCTAGCTCACACGTGGAATTTCCAGATTTTGGTAAGAACAAGCATAAAAATATATAATTCACTACAAAAAAAAATGATAAATTTGTGACGGTTAAAAAAACTATTTTGGTGGCTAAAACCGTCACAAAATGCATTTCTGACCGTCAGGATCAACTGTTAGAAGTATCGACGTAAATATCATTTGTGGTGGTTTTTAGATGAACGCTAGTAAATTCTTCAAAATATTGTGGTGGTTAAAAGCTGTCACAAATTTATTTTTTTGTTTTTAAATTTTCGCACATTTTTTTTATATGCCAGTTATAAAACCGTCACAAAGTGAGTTTTTTATTTTTTTCTACCAAACATAGTATTTTTTAATAAAAATTCATATTAATCTTTCACTAGTTTAATCATTTCCATTAGTTCTATAATTATTTTCATTAGTAGTTGATTAAGTATAAAAATCTATTTATTTTTATAAAATTAAATTAATAGCATAAGGTGAACTTTTATTCATGCCTTATACTCTTTGGCAACAGATTTTTTTTATTTATTTTAGTGAATAAATTCAATTCATATAATTGATAATGTGATTCTCAATGCAAAGGGGAATGTAATAAACAATCTGGTTGATAGTATAAAATTGTGCTACCTTAGCTAAAGAGTGAGGAACATATATAATTAGTTTACCTCCTAATAAAATATATCTCCGTTTATAAAGTGAGAACAAAGTCTATCTTTGCACAAACTAATAATAGAACCTATTTCTGATTGTTCTATACAATGAGTTATAACTATCAACCACTACTTTATAATTGGGATTAAAAAATAACCTATTGGAACCTATTTTTTTATTGGGTTGAAATATGATAAACAAATTAATATCAAACATTATTCTATATGAAGTCAAATGAGAACTTAATATGTCGAAATTGAAAAAGCATTTAATTTCCTAATTAATATAGTCATGAGGAATATATCTATATACAAAATGTACAAGATTAACAACTACTTAATGTGGTAAAAAAAACTAGTTCACATCGGCATCGTATAGGTGCTAGATACTTCATGAAAGCTATGGCTATGAGTGGTCCACGATACACGTATGTACCTTTACCATGTAGTTGTAGGACAGTGTCTCTTATCTCCTTTGACTGCGTGTGATGAAGAACATGGTAGTATCTTGTTCAGAATTCAGCTTAGTGTCACGGTGTAGCGTGTGATTTCGAGGGGCTTCTACAACTCCTGCATGGCCATAATAGCCCATAAGGGCACTTCATGGGGGGAACACCGCCCTAGAGTAGAGAATAGAGATATGTAAGTCAGTGACCCCTATTTGTCTTTGTCATTGCAATAACTCTCTTGTGGTTCAAAATGAGAAGGTGAGTATGTTCTCACAATCACATCAATTCCATTTCCTCTTTTCACCTTCCTCTTAATTATACTGTTAAGACCAATCCTTAAGGCCCTTCTTATTTGACCATAAACACCAATCTCGGTTGTGCAATTACGAAGAGGACGTTTCACACATCCTATAACTTATCATGCCAATAGAAATTCGAAGGAACTAAAAACCAATGCCCTAAGGACAACACTATGATGTCTATTTGATCCAAATCCTTTTCCCACTTCATATTAGATCGATCCAAATAGATTATATTATAAGGTAGTCCCGGGCTTTCTATTAGTTTTGTTCTGAAATCAAAACAGCAGCTAACATGCGAGGATCATAAATAGTCACAGTACGATAAGCTCCACCCACAGCAACATTACCATTGGAAGAACTGCAAACAGTATAAAAGATATCGCCCGGGATGCCACAAATCCCATGTACACAACCACCATTTTCTTTCATTCTCAAGTCCCACATTGTCAGCTGCAATTATATTAATAGGTGATGCTCTAAAATACATACAAATTTACAAATATGAAGCATAAGGAAGAACTCATTATAAACCATGAAGCACAAACATTAACACATGGAGACAGACTGAAAAAAAGTGGCCCACCAAGTGGGGATCTAGGGAGGATAGATACATGTAGTCTTACCCCCACAAACAAAGAGGTTGTTTCCAAGATATGAAATCGTGACCTCCAAGTCACAAAGCAACAACCTTACCATTGAATCAAGGCTTGCTTTCAACCACTGAGACACTATTCTAAAAAATATTGAACACATATATGTTTAATGCACCCATGCCAAAATAAAATGAAAAGGTTGAGTGAAATGAAAATAGTACATGACTAAAGCACCCATGCCTTATTTTGTCCTTTGATTATTGAAAATTTCTTAAAAGTTTAAAACATATCCGAACTCAGTTTTTTTCTTTTTTCAAATTTTACATGGTCAACACTCAACACATGTTGTCAGTTTTTCATGCCAAACATGTGTCTAATGCGTGAACAGAACACCAAAATAGGGGGGGTGTCCATTCCATGCTTTATAATTTGCAACAAATAAAAACATTGAAGAAAGCATTAGTCTACAACTGGCTTCCTTCTGTAATAGCTAATAACTTTGATTTCCATTAACTCCATCTTGCAAGAAGTTTAACGAAGTAGGGTACCAAAGCCTGAAAGGACAAATTAACTAAGAGAAATGCTCAAAAAGAAATGTGAACAGATACAGACATTTGTCAGACAGTATTCCTTTTGCTATTGGGGCATGCAATCTTGAAATAGATTAGCATTTTGTTTGAGAAATTTTTTCTCTGTTGTCACTGAATCTGTTAGTTCAGAAAGTCCAAAGAGAAATTTGGAGTCAATATTCCCGTTGCAAGCTTGGTGCATATGGTGTATATGCTCCAACTTGAGGGGAGTGCTGAAAATACTAATAGTGACTAGTGTATCATTGGAAAGATCGAGTCATAGGAAATAGTTCAACTTTCTTATTATTGTTCTCAATGTAAAATACATTTATTATTTTAAGCATATACATGGCAAGGATGCTTGCTGAGTATACAAACTCAAGTAATTCACAGAAACCTTTCCTAGATCTTTTCATGGTCTCTTCTCAAGTTTGCATCAAATGTTTTAGAGGTGCCTGTCATCAATATTACATCAATCACATGGAAGGAATTAGAATCAGAATGAATGATGGATAAATTATAGATGGATACTTATTTTACTTCCACAGAATTAAACATGAAAACAAAAAATAAAACCACTCACGGTCGTAATGTGCGAATGTGGATGTCTTGATCATAAATATCAATGGTTTTGCAAAAACTACGGGCAACAACTGTTTGGATAAAGGAACAACTCAATACAATTAGCAAAACCATATACAGGTATGAAGTAGTCACAGATCAGAACAAACAGGGAGGCAAGCAGTCACTTTCTATTTTTAAGCTGACAATGAAGTCCCTTAAGTTGAAAAGACAAACCAACGTACTATTTTTTTAGCAAGCATGTCACTGCCACAGCTTATATTCTTGTGCTATTGATTTTCTTATGATAATAGGACCAAAAATTTAAAAGTAGGATTTACACTATGCTTGTCAATAGTGGATTAAGATTTAAACCACCATCAAGATATTTAAACCACAATAAAGCAAAAAGTTATTCTAGGTGTCTATACAATTCTCTAATTGTAAAACTTCCCCTTTTTTTGGAGTTGAAAAAGTACTTTAAGATTTTGCTAAAAAATATTTTGCAAATGGAACCACCATTAATGGTACAAAAGAGCTTACCAGATAAAATCTGGTATCTAATTTGTTGCCCCTTCATTGATTGAATGAATGTCTATTAAATAGACTTTTATACAACTGAAATTTAAACTCAAATAGAAGATAAAATCATAACAACTAACTTTACCCAGCAGCAGAGAAAATAATGGAGAAAATAAGGAATACTCAGCAGCAAAGAAAATAAAGGAAACAACATAACAAACATACTATAAAATCCTATACAATTATAACTATAACAGATAAGGGTCTCTAACTCTCCCCCTCAAGTTGGAGCGTGTAAGAATGAAATGCCCAACTTGGGAAGGAATGTAAGAAATACTGATTTTCCCAAAGCTTTCGTAAACAAGCCTGCAAGCTAGGAGCTAAAGCGAACATAAGAAGTAACAATGGCTCAGCTGAGTAGATGTTCATGCACAAAATGACAGTCGAGTTCTATATGTTTGGTACGCTCCTGGAAAACTGGGTTGGCTGCAATGTCAAGAGCAGCTTGGTTATCGCATAAGAGCTTCATGGGAGTAGCATGTGAAACACCTAACGAAGTCAGAAATCCTTTCAACCAAATGAGTTCAGCCGTTGCAGCTCCCATGGCTCTATATTCGGCCTCAGTTGTTGATCTTGCTATCGTGACTTGTTTCTTTGTGCGCCAAGAATAGGAGATGTGCCAAGCATGATAAAGAAACCAGTAACTGATCTTCGTGTGAGAGGGCAAGACGCCCAATCGGAATCACAATATGCATGTAATTGAAGATCACATTTTGAAGAAAGAAGTAAACCTTGTCCTGGATTTTCCTTGACATACTTCAAGACTCGAAGAATTGCCTCAAAATGAGCTACTTTGGGTGTTTGCATGAATTGGGAAAGCACATGAACAACATAGCTCAAATCTAGCCTGGTAATAGTTAAATATATAAGCTTCCCAATAAGCCTCCTATATCTTTCTGGTTGATCAAAATCTAGACCTTCAGCTAACGCCAACCTATGATTCTGCTCCATTGGTGTTGAGGCCGATTTGCATCCACTAAGACCAAATTCAAAAAGAATGTCTAAGGCATATTTTCGTTGACATAAAAAGATACCTTCCTTACTACGAGCAATCTCAATGCCAAGGAAGTACTTGAGATTTCCCAAGTCCTTGATTTTAAAGCAACGGTTCAGGTATGTCTTAACAACAACACAAGCTTGAGTATCGTTTCCAGTTAACACTATATCATCTACATACACCAAAAGAGCCAAAAATGCATTTCCACGGGTTAATGTAAATAATTTGTAATCTGCATGGCATTGTGTGAATCCATACTCCTTCAATGATCAGCTTAACTTTGAAAACCAGTTCCATGGTGACTGCCTCAATCCATGTAAAGACTTTTGTAAACGACAAACTTTGGTACGAGAAGCAGTACTGAATCCAGGAGGGAACTTCATGTATACCTCTTCACTTAAATCACCATTGAGGAAGGCATTGTGGACATCTAATTGATGCAATTCCCAATTACGGGTAGCAGCAACAGCAAGGAGTGTTCTTACACTCACCATCTTGGCTACAGGAGCAAAAGTCCCACTATAATCTTCACCAGCAACTTGATAATTCCCGGCAATGACAAGCCTTGCTTTTTACCTTTCTATTGTCCCATCAGACTGATATTTAATCTTGAAAATCCATTTGCTTAGAAGAGCCCGTTTGCCTGGTGGGAGCTCGGTAATACACCATGTTTTATTATCTTCAAGAGCACCTATCTCCTTTTGCATAGCTTCGATCCATCTTGCATCTTGCATTGCTTCCTTGAAACTCACAGGTTCACACCCTGCATCTATAGAGGTTGCAAAGACTCTATGTTTAGGAGAGAATTTATCAAAATTAACAAAGTGATGCAAATGATACCTTGTACTAGAGTTGGGATTGATAAGAGATGTGGCAAGTGATGGTCTATGTGTTTCAGCAGTAAGAACAAAATCCTTCAACCGTTCTGGTGCTTTTCGAGCTCGCTGTGGACGTGTTTGTGCAGGAACAAAATCTGATACACGATCATGCTCCTTTATTGTGTTTGTAACCAGTGTGGAGGAACTTCCTCTTGTGCTTGTGAAGAAACCTGCTCAACTACAACTTCTGCTTGTGTATATTCGCCACTGTTATATATCTCCATGCCATTATTATGATGACAGCTCCCCCTATCCACCAAATCATCAGTATTTTCAAAATCTGATGCACAATAAGAGGGTAATTGAGGGACCAATGGTCTGATGTTTAAATTTGAAGTGAATAACTGGATGTGATTAAAAGGAAATGTATCCTCATGAAACTTTACATCCCTACTAACAAAAATCTCTCGTGTCTCTAAATCCAACACTTTCCAACCCTTTTGTCCCATTGGATATCCAACAAAGGCACAACGTCGTGACCTTGAAGCAAATTTATCCAATGGTTTAGGCCCAGTGGTGGCATAACATAAGCACCCAAAAATTCGCAGATGATCATACTTTGCAACACCTCCATGTAACATCTCATGTGGCATTTTTCCTCCAAGCACCTTTGATGGTGTTCGATTTATTAAATGGACGGCAGTCAAAATACTTTCTTCCCAATATTTATAGACATAGAAGCTTGAAACAGAAGTTGTAACATCCCGGGCGCTGACAAGGGCGGGGAGTGATCGCCGGTGCAGTGAGGCACGAACAAGGAGCGGCTCCTGGCAGGCTTCCAGCGGAAGGGGTACATGAATGAATCGAATACACACCCGAACGGGAGAGATCCAGAGGCTGTGCAGGTATGGGACTGTACAGTTGAGGATAACTTAAAGGATTTAATAGGTACTACCTATACCAACAAGGTGCATCTACTTTTCGGTGGCCCATAACATAAGAACTCCACAGTTAAGCGTGCTTGACTTGGAGCAATCTTGGGATGGGTGACCTCCTGGAAAGTTTCTCAGGAAGTGTGTGAGTGAGGACAAAGCACACTGAAAAGTCTTGTGTTGGTATGTAGGGACAGTGGTTGATCCTGCAAGTGATCGGACGTTACAGAAGTGCTCTGGCCACCTCAAGTATATGCCTATGTTTCCGTTCAACTTTACTTATTCCCAAGTCACTGTAAAATTTCTTTAGACCATGTGAATTAAATTTTATGCCATTACAGATCGAATTATTTTTACTGTTTTTGCAAATTGTGTTTGAACCATAGTTACAAACCTGCGAATTCTATCACTAGTTTCAGCTTTTCCTCCTATCCTATAGACCCATATAGCTCTACTAAAATCATCCACAATTGTTAAAAAATAATGAGCACCGAAAGAGGAAGAAGATCTATAAAGACCCCATGTATCACAATGCACAAGATCAAAGCAATTTTTAATAGAAGAAGTACTTAAAGAAAATTTATTGCGAATCTGTTTTGCTTTATGGCAAGCATCACAGGCCTTATTACATAAATTGGAATTTTGTGTACTGGAAAGAAATGGGAGCAAACAAACAATTTCATGTGAAGGATGCCCCAGATGCCTATGCCACAACTTTGCTGAATCACCAACTTGAACTGTTGCCACAGACGCACCTTCATGTTGTAACACATAGACACCATCTCTAATCACTCCCATACCAATCTCCTTCTTCAGCACATGGTCCTGCAAAATACACTTGTTATTAGAGAAGATTACTCGGCAATTATTATTGCGTAAGAGATGTGAAACAGAAACTAAATTGCAACATAATTGAGGTACAAATAGAACATTCTTCAGGGATATATGTTGATTCAACACAATCATTCCACATTTCTCAGCATATGTCACAGATCCATGTGGCAATCCTACTGCCAATGAATTTATATTCTCAATCCCGTGTAACAATCGTATATCTCCTGTCATATGTTAAGATGCTCCACTATCAATGAGCCATTGAGAAGAAATGACATTACCCATAAATTTTTCTTGTGGTTGCTCAACCAAAGCCACCAATTTGTTAATAACTTCAGGTGTAAGAGCTGAAAATGCTGCAGCCGCTCCTTCATGTTGTTGTGACTCATTAGCTATTTGTACGACATGTACTCTTCCTTGTGTGTAGCGTCCAGATGAGCCACCACGTCCTTTGCCTCCCCTTCAGCCTCCGCCACGGCCTGAAGGGTAGCCAATAACAGCCCAACAACGAGATGGATGATGGTTGTTCTTTCTACAATGAGGACAAGGAATTCGATCAGGAGTTTTTTCTGGTATCATATGTGGTTCTCTCTGTGATTCTATTTTGGCTGCATAACCTACCACATCTGCCCTGGTGTCTCGATTTCGTGCTATGTCATGGCGAGTTTTTTCCTGCGTGATCAATGCGTAAACTTGATTCACGTTCGACAGAGTTGGATAATTTAGGATTTGTGTCCTTATTGTGCCAAAAACAGCATCATCAAGCCCCATAAAAAACTGATACACTCTTTCTTTTTCTAATTCTTCACTCAAATATTTGACTATAGCACACTTAGCTCCACGCTCACAGGGAGGCTGGTTTTTACTTGCTTCAATCTCATCCCACATTGCCCACATTCGCGTGTAGTAAGTTCCCACATTAATCCCTTGTTGGCAGATCGTAGATAGATTGTTTCTGAGCTGATATATTCTCGGTATATTTGCCACCGAGTATCATTCTTTAAGGTCCTCCCAAAGTTCCTTAGTAGTATCAAAATATTGTATGACTGGTTGTAACTGAGAATCAATAATGTTGTGTATCCAACTATTGATCATTGAGTTACATTGAGACCAGGCAAACATTTCATCAGCATGTTCTTCCTCCGGCTGCTTCACCGTGCCATCAATGAATCCCAACTTATTCTTTGCTTTAAGGGTGTTTTTCATGGCCTTAGCCCACGCATCATAGTTCACTTCACCTCTCAGCACCACATTGGTCAACAACACTCCAGGACCATCAGAATTGCTAAGATAATATGGTGACCTTTGGTCACTAGTAGCCAACTTCGTGCCACTACCACTCTCCTTATTTGTGTTGGACATGGTTGCGCCTCTCTCTCTGTGTATGTGTGTTTTACGTGCAGAAGGTTGAATCGATCGCTCTGATACTAAGATAAAATCTGGTATCTAATTTGTTGCCCCTTCATTGATTGAATGAATGTCTATTCAATAGACTTCTGTACAACTGAAATTTAAACTCAAACAAAAGATAAAATCACAACAACTAACTCTACTCAGCAGCAGAGAAAATAATGGAGAAAATAAAGGAAACAACATAACAAACATCCTATAAAATCCTATACAATTATAACTATAACAGATAAGGGTCTCTAACTTTACCATAGACCATTAATTTGGAAACAAGCAGAGTCCTCGCCAACTTCCTTCCCCAATACCATTAAAAAAATATTGATTGATCAAATTATTACCTAAATATTACATAATTGATTAATTCAAATATTAACAAATACATAAAGTGTTCGTTTTAACGTGCCAAATTTTAAGATGGATTAATCACAAAACATATGGGAATTTTCGATTTTGTTTTAGTCATTGCACCATTTTATCATTAAATTAATTTTTTTATTTTATTTTAATATTAAAAGGGCAAGAAGAAAAGCTAAGGCACACGTACAAAACACATAACCCATGATGATCCATATTCGCAAGCCAATCCGCACACTGGTTGACCTCTCTATAAGAGTGATTAAGCTTAATAGTCCAATTTAGCAAGGCTAGACTATGAACAATGTCCCTAACTAAGGGTTGCAATTGTGCGGAGTTTGGCAAGCCACTCAGATTATGTTGACATCCGCAAGAGAGTCCATATCAATCATAACTCTAATATCCAAAATCTCGCGCAACCTTAATACCCTATTTAAGACTCCAAATTTCTTCCCATAAAGCATTACAATTTCCAAGGTTCGCATGGAAAGCTTTGAGACAATTACCATTTGCATCTCTGTAAGACTACCACATGCTGCCTGTTCCGTTCCTTAAAAACGGAAATCCAACAATATGCCAGAAATCAATATAGGATCAAGCTCTCTCTCTGAAGGTGTTTAAGAAGATTAAAACAACTCTAGGAAGAAGATCACAGCACAAACGAACCACAAATTTGACGTGGGGTGTGTGCACTGTGAGAATGGAAAAGAGAGAGTAACAGTATGTGTGTACCTTGCACCTTTGGTGTGAATGGCTATTTATGCTTACTGACCTGTGGAAAAAATAAGGAAGCTTTACCAATTCCTGATCGTGATCTTCCAAAAGACGAACAAATATTCTGGATATTTGATGAAGAAATAATCCTCCAAATCTTTCTTGATTCTGTATTTATTTAGGATTTCGATCTTTCTTAATCTTTCCATAAATAACTCATTCCCAGTTGCATTGGGCCCTTTGGCCTTTGGCCCAATATAAAATATCCGTAACAGTTGCCCCTCACCTTGGTTATTGAGTAATCTGAATGGCCGAGGTGAATACATTGAATTTTTATACCCATAGCCGAGATAGTTATCTCGGACAAGTCGGCTTCATTATTGATCTTCCGAGATATTTCTTGCAAATCATCTTTTTGTAGAACTCGGATATTATGGCCGCTTGTTTCTCTACGAGCCGATTTCTTTTTCCGACTTCGGCCGAGATAATGAAACGTTCTCTTCTGCTAGGCCGACCTCTTTTTCTTGACTCCAATTTCCAAGGTAATGCAGTACTTTTGCTGTCGTTTGGACATGCGAAACGACGCGCCTCCCTGGCATTTAATGCTCTGTCATTTCTTTGCACGTTCTAATCATGACTATCCTTCGTTATTGTCCGTTTTGCCCCTGTCTCTTGATTAATTGGTCATAATTGCCCCGGTAATCAAGCACGTTTGTCAGTTACTTATTATTTTTAATTCAAATTTCTACGGTTACCATTTTTTAATTTCATGGGTTTCGGCGGTTACTTCCTACTTTATAGCCCATGCCTTGTATTTTCTCTCATTTCCTCAAAACTTTTAGCTCATTTCCCTCCTGTTGCTTGTTTTCGTTCTAGCATTCTGCTCTTTGCTCACGCATTTGGTGATTCAGCTTTCCTTCTTCAAAGTTCTTCAATCCAGGCATCTCATTCTTTCCTTTTTTTTACTTCGTGATTATGTATTGCTTCTTTTTTTTCTCTATCCTTTTCATTTTATTCTTGGCGATACCCATTCCCTTTGGACTTCCTATTCTGGGTTTCTGCCATTTTCTCATTCCCGTTCATCTGTTCATCTTCATCCCTTGTTCATAATCCCGTAATGGTGAAACTTACTCCTGAAGAAGAGGCTCGTATCGCCGAGAGAGTCACTCCTGGTGTGGCCTTTTGGTTCTTTGGTAAACCCCTCAGTGAGGAGGATAAAACCAAACGCTTCCTTCGAAACCCTAGTGGTGGTTCCAAAACTTCAAAAAATCCCTTAGTTGAAAAACCTCCACCTTCTAAAGCTATGACTGATTCTTCTTCTAGGACTGACATAAGTTCTGGTATAAAGTCCATTGGGGTATCTAGAGGTTGCACCCCTTCTTCCAAAACCGCTGAAGTTTCTTCCGCTAGGGTATCATCAAATTCTAGTATCAAATCCACTAGGGAAAGTAGGGGTCGTCTTGTGACGCCTTCCATTCCTCCTTCGAGGCCATGTCCCTTAGAAACTCTTCCTGAAATCCAGTATGATCCGTGCACAAGATGTATGGATAGGTTCCTGTATCTGGCCAATTCGGGTTTGGAAAAAGATGCCGATGATGTGCTAGACGCATGCCGGCACAACCCCGTAGCCGTCAGCCCTACTCCGCCCCAGCCCAGAGCCGATGTGCAAGCTGAAAGTATCTCGGTATCGGCTAACACTTCACAACTTGTCGTCAGTTTTCCAGGTACCTTTACTGATTATTTTCCTTTTTGATTTTATCGTAGGTCATCATGGAAGTCCCTTCTGTGTAAATTGTTGAGGAGTCTCGGTCAAGCGGTTCTCATGCCGACATCCTCTCTCCCAGTCTGATAGCCTAATTCCTTTAGGTGACTTCTGAGGTTCTTACTACCTCATCATCCATGAGTCTGGAGGGCATAACCGCCCTCCCTGTAGGGAATCAAGAAGGATTCTCAATTCGCCATCCCGGTCCTCATGTGCCGATCTGCTCTAGTGCCGAGCAGGGCGAATCTAGCTTCTTCTTTTTTGTGCTGATGTGGTCACCCACTTGGTTATTCGTTTTCCTTTTTCTGAGTTTGAGATGAAGCTTTTGAAACACTTGTCCCTAGCTCCTTCACAGCTTCACCCAAATGGTTGGGCTTTCATCAAATCCTTCGAGGATTTGTGTATTAAACTTAGGAATTCCATGTACAGTTTCTGTATTTATGTATTATTTTTCTGCTCAGACCAGTGGTTCTGGCAGAGAGCCTTCAAACCGAAAAGGGTGGACTTCCTTAAGGAGTCGCCCTAAACACAAACTTTTTCCCCTTTTTGCTGATTCTTTTAAAAGGTTCAAAAATAATTATTTTAAAGTTAGTGCCAAACCCGGCGAACAACCTTTCTTCCTTCAAGGGCCGGAATCTGCCGGGGTGAAGTGGAAATTTCCACTTTATTGGTCCCGTGCCCATCACGATATCCACCCTTCCTATTATTATCGGGATGAGACCGGGTTGTCGGATGAGGATGCTTACTCGGTCATCCAGATTGATGCCTTCTGATAGAGCCAGGGTTTATGTGGAATTCCCCCAGCTCTTCCTGAATGTTAGTCTTATTTTATAAAATATATATTTTTTGTTTTTCTATTCTCGGCACTACTAATTTACTTGATCTGTTTTGCTTTATTTTGCAGCTACCGAGGTGGAAGATCAATCCGGTGACTTGCGCCTTGGTCCCGCAAGACTTCTGGGGCCCCACGGCCTCCTTTTGCCACCAACACAGCCCCACAGTCTCCTCCTGCCACTAACACAGCCCCCTCCTTCTTCAAAAATCTCAAGAGGAGGAAGGTGACCAAGTCGGCCACTGAGGCGGCCGCTACCTCGGCTGTAATGGTCGTTCCTGTCTCCACCATCCCGGTCGCTGCCGCTCCTCCTACCGAAGTCCCTGCTCCTCCTCCTCCTGCTCTGGTAGCTGATCCCCCGGCCGCCGAGTATTCATCCGCCATACTCCCTGATGCGTCAAAGTTGGAGCTCGGCCATTTATGGGAACGGGGGGCCGAGGAGCTCTTCCCTTTCGTCCAAGCCCCCAAATGTTTCGCCGACTCTACTCAGCTTTATGAGGCCGACGTTCGTTTGCTCCAACAGATGCAGCTGCATACCTATCAGACGGCTTCTCTTATAGATTGCCTAGTTGTCACCAAGGAGAGGTGCAACAAGAGCAAGGAGGAGCTTGCTGCTGCCAGCGTCAAGCTTCAGAAGGCCGAGGAAGACTTGGCCTCTGCTCGGGCACAAGCTGCGGAAGATTTGCGGCTTGCTCGAGTGAAGTTTGAGTGGGATCTTCTGGCGGCCCGCTTCGAGACCGAGCAGGCCCTTGCTAAAGGCGCCCTTATGCCCCAAAACATGAATGAGGTGAAAACCTTGTTCGAGGGTGCTAAGGCCGAGGCTAGGGATGCTAAGTCCAAGCTCTTGGAGGTCGAGAAGGAGGTAGCCGATTTGCAGGATGCGCTGTCTTTGGCGGCCAAGGACTTCTTCAACAACGCCGTCACCCAAATCTGATGTCTTAACACTGGGATCACTCTGAACACTGAAGGGTTGCACTTCCAATCTTTTGTCTAAGATGGTGCGGTCGTCCCTTACTTTGAACAAGAGGATTTTGTTGTTGAGGCCGAGGATCTTTCCGAGGCCGGGGTTGAAGAGAACTCGGCTCCTGCTGGCGGTGCTTGAAGAGCCGGGATGCCGATTTTAATATGTAATTTTATTTTTATTTTGAACAATTTCTCTGTTCTTAAACAATTTATGCTTTGGCAAATATATTTATTTACCATATTGTTCTTCGTTAGAACTTTTTAGTATGCGCATTTAATATTCATTTGGCTCTAATGGCCAAGTACGATATCGACCGACTTACGTAACGTTTCTCGGTTTTTTGCTCATTCCAAGTTATCGTTGGTGTATCACGGCCACTTTGGACTGTGCCGACCTGATCAGGGTTGGAAACACCTCGGATCCGCATGGAACGGTATAAATATTGCTCAAAGAGCCTTAGTCAATATATGACTTGCTAATATCGAAATATTATCATCAACTTACGATTTGTTTATTCATAAATATCAACTTTATTCGTTTCTATGATTCCGATGAAAGAGATTACATGAAGTGGGGGTGTCTAATCCGTTGGCCGCCACTTTTCTCAATTAACGGAAAACACATAAAAACATAATCAACTATAATATGTCTTCAGCTTGTCGGCATTCCATGTATGCTTAATTGCCCTATTATTCAATGTTTCTAACATATATGCCCCATGGCCGAGATCTTGAGCAACTCGGTATGGCCCTTCCCAGTTAGCCGCCAGCTTTCCGTCCTGAGCATTCTTATTGCCGATGTCTGCTCTCCTTAAGACCAAATCACCTTTTTCGAAGGATCTCAGTCTGATCTTCCTGTTGAATCTCCTGGCCACCAACTGCTTTGCGGCTACATCTCGGATATGTGCTTGAGCTCGGGTTTCATCTATCAACTCCAGCTCGGTGATCAAGGCCGCATTGTTAACTTCCTTTCCTCCTTTGAGCATCATTATTCTCCTCCAGGAGGGCTGTCCGATCTCAACCGGAATCATTGCCTCGCACCCGTAATTCATTCTGAATGGGGTTTCCTGAGTAGATGTTTGAACAGTGGTCCTATGTGCCCATAGAACATAGTACAGCTGTTCCACCCAGCTGCCCCCGGCGTTGTGCATTCTTTTTCTGAGTCCTTCCAAGATAACTTTATTGGCAGCCTCAGCCTGGCCGTTAGATTGTGGATGCTCGACGGAAGCGAAATGGTGCTTGACATGGAAGCTAGCCATCATTTCTCTGAACTTCTTATCGGTGAACTGAGTTTCATTATCTGTGATGATTTCAGCCGGGATCCCAAATCTGGAGATGATGTTTCTTTCAAAAAATTTCTAGATTCGGGCTGAGGTAATGGTGGCTAACGGCTCCGCTTCTATCCACTTTGTGAAATAATCAATAGCTACAATGAGCCATTTCAGCTGACCCTTAGCAACTTTGAAAGGACCCAGCAGATCCATCCCCCATTTGTAGAAAGGCCAGGGAGAGGTGATAATTGTTAACTCGGACGGGGGGGACCATATTATCTTAGCGTGCTTCTGACAACTTTCGCATTTCTTCACGTGATTCTGGGCATCCGCCTTCATAGTCGGCCAAAAGTACCCGACTCGAATAGCTTTTAATGCCAATGCCTTAGCCCCCATATGTTGGTCGTTGATGCCCTCATGTATCTCGACCAAGATATATTCTGCTTGGTCAGGTCCGACACAAAGCAACATGGGGGTATGTGGACCCTTGCGATACAGCTCGTCCTCTAGGGTGGTATATAGAACGGTGTCTCGGATTAACTTTCTAGCCTCGGCGTCATCGTCTGGGATCACTCCCTGTTCCAAATATCTAAGGATAGGCTGCCTCCAGTCGAACTCAGTCAATATCATCATGATGCAGGTGGGATAAGCCAGCTCCTGTTGGATGACTGTTCTGTGGTTGCTCGCGCCCTTGGTGCTTGCTAGCTTAGACAATATATCAACCCTCATGTTTTCTTCTCGGGGGATATGGGAGATGGTGACTTCATCAAACTCGGCAATGATCTCCCTGACCCTAGCCAAGTACTTGATCAACAAGGGATCCTTTGCCTGATATTTATCTTCAATCTAGGCTGCTACAAGCTTGGAATCTGTGAAAACTTTCACCTTTTGGGCTCCTTGCTCTTTGGTCGAGATCAATCCGGCTATTAAGGCCTCATACTCGGCCTGATTATTTGACGTTGGGAAATTGAGCCGCAGAGACTGCTCTACCGATATTCCCTGTGGATTTTCTACTATGATTCCTGCTCCGCTCCCCTTTGTGTTAGACGATCCGTCCACAAAGAGGGTCCATATCTCCTCATTGGCCGAGGTCGACGGGGTGAGTTCAACCAAGAAGTCAGCCAAAGCTTGGGCTTTGATAGCATGTCAGGCCTCGTATTTTAAATCAAACTCGGACAACTGTATTGCCCAGTTCATCATTCTTCCTGCCAAGTCCGGTTTGTGAAGAACTTGCCGGATCGGCTGGTCAGTACGTACTGTAATAGTGTGGCCCTGGAAATATGGACGCAGTCTTTTAGCCACCACTAAAAGTGCGAAAGCCACCTTCTCCAACTTCTGATACCTCAGTTCCGAGCATTTCAAGGCTCGGCTTATAAAATATACGGGCAACTGAGTCTTGCCTTACCAACACGGTACTCACCACCTCTTCTCCTACTGACAGGTACAGTATCAGTGTCTCGTCGGGTTCTGGTTTGGACAACACCGGTGGCGAGGAAAGGCACTTCTAAATATCCTGAAAGGCGGCCTCACATTCCGGACTCCAACCGACTCAGGCTTCCTTCTTTAACAACCTGAAGAACGAAAGGGCCTTTTCTGCTAATTTGGGGAGAAATCTTGTCAGCGCTGCCAGCCTACCAGTCAGCTGTTGTACCTCCTTTTTAGTTGCCGAGAACTTCATGTTCAGGACTGCTGAACACTTGTCCGGATTAACTTCAATACCTCTATGAGGCAACATGAAGCCCAAGAATTTCCCCGCCATTACTCCAAAGACACATTTGAGCGGGTTTAGTCGAATGTTGTTTTCCCTTAATCTGCGAAAAGTCTCCTGCAGATCTCGGATGTGATCCCCATTTGAATTTGTCTTAACAATCATATCATCAATGTACACCTCTATATTCCGGCCGAGTTGCTGGGCAAAAACCTTGTTCATCATGCGCTTGTAAGTGGCCCCAGCATTCTTCAAGCCAAATGGCATCACATTATAACAATAATTGGCTTCTCCTCCCCTGAAGGCCGTCTTCTCCCGATCTCCTAGATACATTGGAATCTGATTGTACCCAGAGTATGCATCCATGAAAAACAACAGCTTGTACCTGGCAGAGTTGTTCACAAGCTGGTCTATGCTCGGCAATGGATAAGAGTCTTTGGGACAAACTTTATTGACATATGTATAATCAACACACATTCGCCACTTGCCGCTGGGCTTCTTAACCATCACCACATTGGACAGCCAGGTAGTATACTGGATTTCTTGTACAAACCTGGCATCCAATAGTTCCCTGATGTGCTTTTTTAATGCTTGCTTCCTGTCTGGGCCGAGATTTCTCTTCTTCTGAGCCACCGGTTTTGCGCCGGGATGCATAGACAATTTGTGGCAACAGAATGTGGGATCTATTCCATGGATTTCTAAAGCTTTCCATGCAAAAACATCTCGATTATCTCGGAGACATTTTGTCAACTCAGCCCGTGCAACTGGATCTGCTATCATCCCAATCTTGGTGACTTCGGTAGCATCTGGGCTGATCTGAATATCTATAAGCTCATCGGCGGGTTCGGGCCTCCATTCTTCACCCTCCATCTTTTATCTTACGTCAAGCTCTACCAGGTTTATGGGTTTCACTTTCTTTCTATCCGTTCTTTCGGATTCATCTCGGCCCTCCTGGCAAGTCCGAACTGATGAAGGGCCAGCTCCACTTTCCCTTACAGCATTGAAATAACACTGGCGGGACTCCCTCTGATCTACGCAAATAGTGATCACCTTGCCATTACTTCCTATCAGCTTCATCTTCTGGTGCTTGGTGGACATCAATATATCCCACTTATGGAGTGTGGGCCTTCCAAGAATCACATTGTACGGGGAAGGAAACTCCCTAACTACGAACTTAACTCTTTCTGACTTGAAACTTTCTTTTGTCCCCAACGTAAGCCGCAACTCAATGGAGCCTCGGAGTGCGATATTCTCGCCATTGAAGCCCGATAACACTGTTTGACATGGCTTCAGATCTTTTTCATCCAAATTCATCTTTTTGAATGCTGCCCAGGATATGATGTCAGCATAACTGCCGTTATCAACAAATATCTTTTTAACCCGGTGGTTGGCTATAGTGCCGGTTATGACCAGGTCGTCCTCATGTCGAGGTATCACGTCCGCCAGGTCTTCCTTTGTAAAATAGAGCAAGGAGGGCTCTTTCTCGGTACTGGTAGTCTTGAACTTGGGCTGCTCCCTTACTGTCAGAACCTCCCTGAGGTACTTGCGTTGCTGATTGGCCGTGTTACCCCCTCCTCCCATGGCACCAGTAATGACATTGCACTCGAACTCCGGCTCTGGGAACTCCTCATCATCTGTTTTCTTCCTCTTGTCATCTCGACCTTTCTGATCCTCATTGGGATTGCCCTTACGTTTTCCCTGTTGCCCCTGAGTCTTAATCACATATCGCCTCAACTTGCCTTCTCGGATGAATTTCTCTATAGCATCCTACAAGACCCAATGCTTTTCAATTTCAAATTTGGCATGTTTAAAGCCAAAAAGGGGGAGACTGTTGATTTGAGGGGGAGCTACTTAAAGATTGAAGTAATTTGAAGACTTGGAAGTGTTTTGACCTTCAACATGCTTGAAGGCTTGAAGAGAAGCTTGTGATAAATTGTAAAAGGAAAGAAAACTTTCTGATGATCCAAGTCACTGCATTCATATCATACATATGCATTTAAGCATTACATCACAAAGGCATTAAGTAATTGTTTTGAATCTTTAAAGAAGCTAAGTATTTTTAAAAAAATAGCATTAACCTGGTTTAATCGATTAATATACCCAAAGAATCGATTATTTTGTTCATCAAGCTTTCTGGAAAAATATCAAGAACAATTTAATCGATTAACACCATCGGGTTAATCAATTATTTCATCTTAGCATACTGATAATCTGCCTTAGTGACTGGTTTAATCTATTACCACCAATCCGTAATCGATTACACTTCATACTTAGAAAAAGTGCTCACACTGCCTTAATCGATTACCATTCATTGTAATCGATTACTTAATTCATTTCATGTTTTGCACTTAGTCTGTCTTAATCGATTACTATTTGCTGTAATCGATTACATTACTCAAACATATTTTTACTTAGTCTGCTTTAATCGATTACCGATTATTGTAATCGATTACTCATTGCAAAATTGATTTTAGAGGACTTCCGGAGTAATCGATTACACATCGGGATAATCGATTAAATGACTCGTTGTTGTAACCCAGATCTTGCTATGAACAGTTTAATCGATTACAGGAGCATTTTTAATCGATTATTTCAGTTACAGAATTTAGTATAAATAGAACCCGTGCCTTTTCTGATTGTAATAAAAAGATAAAAACTTAAATTTTCGAACACTGAGCATTCTAAAAGCTTTCTAAGCATTCACAAAGGCTTTCTTCTGGGTTCTTAGGCTCTTGCTTCCATTGATTATCATATGGGTCATTAGGATTTAGTGAAGCAAGGCAATTCTTCTCAAAGTTTAAGGAAAGGCTTGTTCAGCATATTGTTTTTGTATTCAACCTGTATTTTCATCCTTATGCATATCATTCTTAGATCATCAGGTGAATTCTTTCCTTACTCTTTGTGGTTGTAAACTTTCTGTTGAATCTTTGTTTTTGAATTTCTATTGTAAGTGGGTTTCTTGCAAGATTAGAGATAGTGTTTCTCCAAGGACAGCTGAGTAGTGTTCTCAGTGTGGATGTGGCTTCTAAGGGTCTAATAGGGTTTTAGACTTCTGAACTTTATCTAGGGTTGATAAAGAGAAGCTTGTATTTGCTTGTAAGAATATTATTTGCAATAGTGGCACTCAACTCTAGTGTTGAGTAGAAGAAAACTGGATGTAGCTTCATAGTGTTTGAAGTGAACCAGTATATATCTTGAGTGTTCATTCATATTCTGCATATTTGATTATTTTCTTTGTGAACTTTGAATTACAATTTGATTCTTGAAGCATTACAACTCTTGGGTTGATCTTGCATAAAGATTCTTGGTTATATTTGTGTTAAAGATCCAAAAGGGCCAAAAACTCTGATTTTACTCAAAAAGTTTTAAATTACCAAGACTAACCAATTCACCCCCCCCTCTTAGTTAAGTGTGAAGTGTTCCCATATTTTACAATTGGCATCAAGAGCTAGGTCTTGTAAGATACTCAAGATCATTTTTTTTCAAAATGAATACTTCACAAATAACCTTCAAGGAAGGTGCATCTTTAAACAGACCTCCTTTGTTTGAGGGGGAGAATTTCAGCTTTTGGAAAAATAGAATGAAGATCTTTATTCAATCCAAT
>PYAF01003912.1:97634-115733 GCA_007407185.1 Glycine tomentella | reverse complement strand
TAGAATGGAGTTCCACTATTGCAATTTTCTGTTCTTACAAGTAATTACAAAGTCTCCCTTTATCAACTCTAGATAAAGTACAGAAATCTAAAACACTATTAGATTCTTAGAGACAAACCCACTGAGAACACTACTCAGTACAACCCCTAGAGAAACCCTATCTCTAGTTTACAAGCAAGAATCCCAATTACAATAGACTGAAAATTACATTCAAAATCAAAATGAAAATTACAACAAGATTAAGGAGAGAAACAACCTAATGATCCAATGAATAACAATGCAAATGATGGATTAAAAACAAGTTAAATTAATAAATTGACTCAGCTTCCCTTAACCTTGAATGAAGTCTTGCTCAAGATTGACTCACAATCTCATGATCAAAGTAGAACCAGAGCAAGCATGTAAAAATCCTTTGAAAGCACTTAGAAAGGATTTTAGAACTGTTTTGGCTCAATGGGTATAGTATGCAACATTACAAAATCAAGCAAAGTGATTTTCTATTTAAAACAGAAAAACGTAACAGCTCTAATCGATTAATACGCGCCAAATAATCGATTATTTTGCTTATGTAATCGATTAATCCAAGAATGTAATCGATTAAAATATTCATAAGCTTTTCTGGAAATTTTACAACGGACCAAATAATCGATTATTCAAGCATGTAATCGATTAAGACAGAAGACGAATTATTTTCAAAATACACTATGTAATCGATTACTAACCTTGGTAATTGATTAAACCATGAAAGCACATCAGTCTTAGAAAAAGAGTAATCGATTACTAGAATTGGTAATTGATAAAAGCAGAGCCATAGCCTTTCTACTTTTACACTGTGTAATCGATTACTACTCAAGTTAATCGATTATCTAGTACAAAACTTGTAGTTTTAAACACATCATGTAATCGGTTACCATCTGTGGTAATCGATTAAAGCAGGGAGAGGCTATTTTCAGATAAGCCTATATAATCGATTACAGTATATTGGTAATCGATTATCCTAACAACTCTTTAAATTCATATACAAGCATGTAATCAGTTACTACCCATTAGTTAATCGATTAAAATGTTCAACAAGGCAGTTTTCTAGAAACCAAAGGTATAATAATCGATTAAACCGATATGTAATCAATTACAATGTTCATGAAGGCTTTTCCAAGGTAAGTGAAGAACAAAATAATCGATTATTACTATATTGTAATCGATTAAAACAGCAAGAAAACCATTTTTCCAAAAAACCTTAGAAACAAGTTTGAAACTTTAACCATTTTATGAAAGCCTTGTGATTTTTATATGCTTCAAGTAGCTCCCCCTGAATTCAACACTTTTAGTTATTTGTAAGTGTTCATTATTGTGCTTTCATGGTCCATGTCTTTATTTCATTGTGTGATTATTGTGTCTGTGCAAGTGGTTTGGCAACCATATATGCATTACGACTTTCTTGGTACTTCTGAGCAGGAGCGACTGTTGTGGATGGCAACTACTCCTGTTATATGCTTCCACACCGTGGAGTATTCGCAGCCTGACAGATGCATGCGCCAATTCGGGAGGGATCAGCCAATCCCATGTAGGCCAAGGAAGCTGAGGGGTGTGCATGACCTTTCTTTGCGTGGTAAACACGAAGACAGTTGGGTCCGTAAGCTTAGACCGTTTATTAGACTGTGGGAGGTTCGGGACTAGCACATCGACCTTCCCCCTTTGGTTTAGGGGTTGATGTCACCAAACCATGAGTACATGGTTTGGTACAGGGAAAATGGGAAGCGGCACATATCGAAGATGGCTGCTGAGACTGGTCGTGGTGTAAGTTTTATTTCAATTTATCATTTGTCTATTTATGTTTATTATGATACAACACATGATTGACACTAATGTTTATTTCTTAATTTATAGATTGATGGGTTGGAGATGTTGTACTTCGCCCTTAGTCATGATCAGTGGCCGGGTTACAGTCGCGAGTGGGCGCAGCAGGAAGTCGAATGCATAATTTCTATATTCAGAGAGAGTTGTCGCCTGGAAGAGACAGGGCCACATGCACCAGACACCCAGCTTCAGGATGAGCCACAAGTGTCTATTGCTATTGGCCGTCGAAGACGGGAGGGACATGGGCTAGAGCGTAGATGGCAACCGATGTATCCTGTTTCTGAGCCCATTGTTGCTGTTAGGCCTCGTACTTCTGGTTATTTTAGGCTTCCATATGTAGCATCGACATACGGCAGCCAGCCCATATATTACAAGTCTCATCAGCAAGGTGACATGGGGTACAGAGGCACCAGTTCACAGAGTCATATGCCTCCACCCCCGACTCCCAGCCTGTATATGTGGCAACAACAATGGCGATGGCATTAGCGGATATTAGGACAAGTGATTCAGCAGCTCATGATCAGTGGCCGGGTCCCGACATTGACGACCTACTCTCGCAGTTTGATTATTGTGGTGAAGGTTGTTGGCCATCAGGTGTACCGTTACCCACCATAGATGATCACCCTCCGTAGCCCTCATATTCACAACAGGGCACTCCATGTTCAGCTTCATATGTAGACCCGTATGTGGAAGGCCTTTCCCAGGCATACCTGCCTCAGCCAGAGCATGCTCAGCCTGAACCACCTCAGCCAGACCCTACTCAGGCAGACCCTTCCCTGTTACCTCGTAGACAGAAGCTACCTGATCGTATGGCCCATCATTATCAGTGGCCATCGCCGTCTTAGTTTTTTCGCCATTTGTGGTCTTTTAATTCAATTTGTAATACTTTTAATGTCTTCATTTACTTTTGTTTTTAAATTTGTTTAATGAACAATGTTCTGAAAAACATTACTTGATATCATAGGCAACAATCCAATCGACAAATAACATTACTGCATAACATAACATAACGTAATTAAATTACAACGACAATTGAACATAACCAAACCTGATAAGCACTACTTAACACATTCAATCATTATATTGAATATTATGACCATGTGTCATTGCATTTAGGTAACTGGTTTCGTAAAAATAGCTAAAATCTCTATTGGACCATAATGTTTCCAATAGTTGGATTCGGCTAATAACTTAAACACGTTTTCATCGCTTGTCAACTCTATAATGTGATATTCTATTGTATTGTTTGAATATTTTGCATGGCCTGGCTGTCGAAAAAACAATTTACTGACTAACTGTGAGTTTTGAGTGCCATAAGGGGGAACCCTAACAGGCGTAACTTGCTTTATGACATCCTTTAGTGTTTCAAGGTTGCATCCTGAAGGAATTTCAAACCTTATTGGGTTTGTTCTAGTGAAGGAATAACCCACAAAATGTATGTTCCACTTGCCGTTGTAATATAGGATTGCATCATGTGTAGGGACGATGGTGGATTGAAGTAGGTTCAGTATACCATCGGGTGTTCTGTTGATGGTGCATAATATTTCTATAGGGCCAGCACTTGACATCTGGTCGTTGCACATTAACATTATGCAATCATCATCACTTGTGGGTTTTAAAGAATGAAAGAAATATTGCTGACCTGCATGTATGGATGGTTGTCGGTAATAGATTTCATCAAGAAAGCGGTGACAATAAAGTTGAAGGGTGTCGTGCATCCTGCTCTTGAGTGTCTGCAAAAAACAGTTATTAGGCACTCACATTGGTTTTGGAGATGGGCATTCAAAAGAAACACCTATTTCGTTGTGTTTCACTGATTCATTTGGAAAAATGAATGCTAATTTTGAGTTACAAATGTTCTGGCTGTTTGTTTCTCCTAAGAATACCATAGTATTCAGATTCAATTTCGAATCCGGAGGCATGTTATATGGAAGTGGGAGTGTTTGCCTTAAATAGAGGTGACTAAAGCCCTATTTCGGCGACGTAACACGCCGTTTGAAGGCGTGTAAAGTCACGTCCTATTTGTTGGGCGTGTTAAGTCACGCCCTATTTCGAGGTGTTCAGTCACGCCGTACTTGTAGGACGTGTTAAGTCACGCCATATTTTAGCGTGTTAAGTGACGCCCTATTTGTTGGGCGTGTTAAGTTACGCCCTATTTCGGGGTGTTATGTCACGCCGTACTTGTAGGACGTGTTAAGTCACGCCGTATTTCGGCGTGTTAAGTCACGACCTATTTGTTGGTCGTGTTAAGTCACGCCCTATTTTGGGGTGTTCAGTCACGCCGTATTCAGGCGTGTTCAGTCATGCCATTATGGTTTGGACTTTCAGTGTAGGGCTATAATTAGGGTAAGGGTAAAGGGCCATTGTGCCATCATGATGCCATGCCATATCTTCATTATGTACAAATGTTGTAAACCAGACACCTGTTTTTTATGTTGTTGATTAATAAAAAAAGGTTGACTTAATAAATTAGGGTTAGTGTTTATGGTATAGACTTTAGGTCTAGTGTCTAGAAGTAGGGAAAGGGAAAGGGTACAAAATTAGGGTTTAGGTAAAATTTAAAGTAATATCACGTCTTATAACGAAATAAAAGGGTTACACATGTCTTTATAAATAAAATACATTAATATCACATTAATTAAAAATACATAATTTCAAATTCATGAAGCACCACCACAAGTAGGACAATTCCTTCGATTATGTCCAACCTGCTTGCAAATTCCGCATCTAACGCACCTTGGAATTGTTTCCACTTCGTCCATCTTGTTACGTAGTCTAGTGGACCTTAGACGACCCTTTGCACTCAACATTTCCCCGTCAGGTATGATAACTGGATCTTTACTCGGTGGAATAGCACATTCATTACCGATTGGCTGCCATGGCAATGAATAAGCCTCAACCAAGTTGTTTACCAGGAAGACATCATCCACAAACTGATAAGGATTTTGACGAATATGTAAAGCAGCAGCTGCAACGTGACTACATGGGTATTTGAACGCCTTAAACTTGTCACACTGACATGAACGCTCAGCAAGGTTTACAGAATATACCCTATCCCAACCCTCTTCCACCTGAAATACCGTTTGCTCAAGATTATATGTGCCTACATGGTGGCCTGTAGCAAGGGTCTGGTTATGTCTCATAGCATCAACCACATTTTTGCAATGTCGCTGTGAATGTTGAAGCTGTGAAACGGCCACCTGACCTTTGCATACAAAATAATGAACCAAACGGGTGTACGTGTGCTTCACAAGAGCGGTGATAGGCATGTTCCTTGCTCCCTTGAACACCCTATTGACTGATTCTGATAAGTTTGTTGTCATATGGCCATATCTTCTCCCCTCTACATCATATGCACGTATCCACTTTTCTTTAGGGATGTCATCAATCCATTCTACAACCTCAGGACTAGTATCACGAAATCGTTCAAACGCGGCGTCAAAATCAACCACACTGGGAGTATAACCTGCAGAATAATAAACAAATTAACATTGTTCTGTTTACAGATATGTCTCAACTTAATGTAGTTGAAATATTTGTTAACATACTTAAAGTCATGAGGGTCTTCTTCAATCTTGCACTCTTGAACCTTTAATTAAAATTATTGGCAATATGACAAAGGCAAAACACGTGATGCGCATAAAGTGGTTGCCAGCTGGCATGATTCTCCATAGCAAATACGATGCTTCGGTGCCGATCTGAAATGAGACATATATTTTGCATTTGGGTTACGTGGAGGCGAATGTTAGCAAGGAAGTATTTCCAAGCTTCATGCGTCTCCCCCTCAACAATGGCAAATGCCAATAGTAGGCACTCATTATTTCCGTCCTAAGTCGTAGCAATCAACAATTTGCCTTTATACTTCCCATATAAATGAGTCCCATCAATTTGGATGATAGGTTTGCAAAATTTAAAAGCCTCGCAACATTGCCTAAAAGTCCAAAACATGCGATGAAACACACGCTTTACCCGTACCAGTCAATTTGCCACAAAATAAGCATTTGTTTGAATATCATAAAAAGAACCTGGTGAAAAACGAAGCATGTAGTCGCACCACCTCGGTAAAAATGCATAAGACTCTTCCCAATCCCCATAAATCATTGTCATTGCTTTCTGCTTCGCACCCAAGTCTTTCCATATGAAACTTTAAATCTATAGGTATTGGTGATCCTCTCCTAAACCAATGCAATTGACATAGACGGTTCCTCCCTAACCATTCTTAAAAATCAAATGGTAACATTGACATTATCAAAATAGCTCTAAAAACAATATTCTTCATACTAACCAAATTTAATAGAAACATACCTACTACAAGTGAAGCAATAACATCAACGTCAAGTTGTTTGTGACTCTGTGAAATATGATCATTCAGGCAATTGTGTTTCCCACTCCATCTTGAAACAACCCACTTCTTACCGTACGTTGGTTTGATTACCCAAACCCTCCAAGGGCAACCATCGTTGTGTCGAACACACTTCATGCTAAACTTGGTAGGCTTGCTCTCAACCACAGTTGCTTCTTGATGCTCCTTCATAAGGTTCCGTTTAATTACAATTTAGGCATCCATTTTCAATGCAAATTCCTGTTTAACAAACAAGTCATCCCCTAATTGCCAAGGACCTTGCATTGAAACTGAACCCGAACCCGAACCCGAACCCGAAGCAAAACCTGTAAATGATTCTTCTTCGTCGCATGGATGACTCCAATCAATATATGTATAATGTCGAATTTCATGCCAAAAAGGATTGACCTCAACACCTACACATATATGCCAAATAAAATACATTTATATGAGGAAGGCAAGCATAAAACCCCGATTAAAGAAATTTGGAATTATCTATCCCAAACCAATAAAAACATATTCGAAATGATTATGTACGATCATACAGCCAAAACAATCAAAGACAATCCTAAACCCTAAACCCTAAAACATTATCCAAACACACTAACCCTTCATTGTGTACCCTAAACATTATCAAATACCAACAGGTTTGTGTTTCCTTGGGACAAGCAACTATAACATTGGAGGATATGAAGGTTTGTTGGGGTTACTCTGTTATGGGGTTAAAGAAATTTGGAATGGATCAGGACTCTCTTGGTATGCTAGCACATTACAATGAGAATCCTTGGATAAGTTATAGTCAGCCAGTAATGGATGCAAATTTGTACACTGTATTATGTGCCTGCCATCAGCCTAATGTTACTTCTCGGTACTATCGTTGGTGGAAGAAATCAAATCCAAGTAAGGAAGGAGACATGCATGATCATTGTGTTGTAAGTAGCCCAGAATATTGGTTACCAACATCATCAGTATATCATAAAACCTAAACCATACACTATACTCCCTAAACCCTAAACCCTCAACACTCAACCATTTTCTTAACACCATAACCCCTCAACCCTCAACCATTATCCTAAAACCCTAAACCCTAAACCCCTAATCCTTAAACCCTAAACCTAACCATCATCGACGTAACACCATAAAACCTAAAACCTAAACCATCTAGCATACACCCTAACCCCTAAACCAGAAACCCAAACCCTTAACCCTAAACAATTATTATAAGCAACATAAACCCTAAACCATAAAACATAAACCCTAAACAACATCCATATATTATGATCATTCAAACTCAGAAGAATTTAACAAGTAAACACATATCACTACAGTTTCACTGATTAAAGCAGTCCAACATACCTTCAATAGGTTCTTCTACTTGAACAGATCAAACGTCCGCATAATGATGCCTTTGAGATGACCCCACATCAGTCGCATGTACGTCAGCATCCTCACCATTTTCAGACGCACTAGCATCCTCCTCAAGAAGACGATCTTCCATCGTGATATTTTCATCATCGTCGTCCTTATCATCCTCGTCCATAACCCAAGTTGGGTCATGTTCAGCTTCCTCAGACACGTTTACAGCTGGAGCAGCATATGATGCTTCATTATTTGCAGAATTAAAAGCCGTTGACCTCATGGCTAAGGATAAAACATCATCCTCCACTGCGACATAATCCACGTATAATTCTAACAATTCATTCCTTAACTGCTTCAAAAAATGGTCGATTACAATTTCTATGTCTTCATCATCCAACACTTGACTCTCCGTGTAATGATCGTGCTGCCATAATCTTGCTGTCACCAAACTGAGACGTTGGTTGTCGTTTAAACCTATTTTCCTGCGTATCTTCTCATGTAATTCACTAAGCGTTGATCTTTGATTGATACGTGTCGACCTATTGTTCCCTTCAAAAATAACACCATGTCGTCCTCTAACTTTTCTTCCATTAAAAAATAACATAACATCAATACTCTGACTACCTGAACTCATATTTAGAGGACGCTTAAACTAGAACCAAACCACAACCAATGGACCCAACAAAAAACCACTAAACCAATGCATTTGCAACTTATCAAGGACCAACTTAAATAGAACCAAGGGACCCAAACACGTCCAAAATAGGCGTGTTTAAACACGCCCAATTTAGGTGTGTTTAAACATGCCTATTTGAGGCGTATTCAACAATCCCATTTTCTTAAATATTTTCCAAATTGTCCCCTTTTTCGAATTATTTATTTAATTTTACTTCTATTTTATTCTATTTATACAACTTGATATGTTTATGAAAAATTCAACCATTATTCATCTAAATATTTATCATGCAAATTATTTGTATAAAACTTTAATTTTAATGGGAAAACAAAACTAAAAACACATAAGACAATTGTATTAGATTTTCTACTACAATCATTTCTTTAAAATCTACCAGTGATGACCTAATGGCGTAATTTTTAATTAGTGTGAGTACTTCATTATGCCCATGATACATACAAATAATAAACTTTTGTCCATGTATTATACACTTTTAAAGTATATATATATATATATATATATATATATATATATATATATATATATTTGTTTTGATCGTTATCATAATTTTTTCATTCAAAATTATTCTTGTATTTTTTTTCCCATGTATTATACACTTTCTTCTTCTTCTTTGTAATACATAATAATAATTTGCTTTTAGTCTTATAATTACTCCTATAAACTAATTTAAAATAAATCAAATATCATAAGAATTAAAATGAAGATAAATATGCTGTAAAATAATGAAGATAAATATAAGAACTAAAATAAAATAAAAAGAACAAAATATAAAAATAATAAAATTTACAAATACCTTAATAAAAAAATGCAAGAAAAAAAGGTACATGTGAGGAGAAACATATTTGGAAAAAAAAAAAAATTGAAATAAACCCTGAAATTCGATTATTACTGTGTGTGATTTTTTATTTTTCCAAATCAATCATCAATTATTTACGCTGTATTGGGGATCAATGAATGATGAATCATCTAACATACATAATACAAATTTTTTTGAAGTACACGATGCAACATTGCACCGTGAAAATGGGTGTGAAAGATTTGTAAGAAAGTGCAGAGTTTCCTCAAAAACCATTAATTCGGTGCAGAATCTGAGAACACGAGAATCTCCGATTCGAGATGTATCAATGGAGGAAGTTCGAATTCTTCGAGGAGAAGTACGGTGCGAAGTGCGCGGTTCCTGAGGCCGACGAAGACGACGGCGGCGTCCTCGCGGCGGAGAGGATGATCGAGTGCTGTTCGAGCGGTAGGGGCAAAGTCGTCACCGGCTTCGATGACGGCGTCGTTTGCTTTTTCGATCGAGGCCTCAAGTTCAACTACGCTTTCCAGCCTCACTCCTCTTCCGTTCTCTTTCTTCAGCAACTCAAGGTATGTGAGAGAGAAAGAGAGAGATAGATGAATGTTGCAATTTTATGAAATTCTGTTTTTAATTGTGAAAATTGGTGAAAGAATTAGCATGTTTAGTATTAGTATGGTTTTTTTTTTTTTTTGTGTGTTTTAAGGATTGATGAAGATCATTTTGTGGTTTAGATGTTTTGTTAGGAGTCTTGGTAGTTCGATTGCGCTTTGATTCTTGAATTGAAGTTCGATTACACTTTTAGTTGATGGAATCAGTAGCAGCAGCAGCAGTAGTAGTAATTCAACCTCACTCTTATAAGGTGGGAGCATTGTTGGA
This sequence comes from Glycine tomentella, assembly GCA_007407185.1. NCBI lineage: Eukaryota > Viridiplantae > Streptophyta > Magnoliopsida > Fabales > Fabaceae > Glycine > Glycine tomentella. Next base: position 105,806 of record PYAF01003912.1, on the reverse strand, counting down.
ATTTTCTAGAGTCCTGTTTTTAAACGTGTCTGATTGATTGCTGGTTGTTTTGGTGTTGGGATTTTCTAGAATCCTATTTTTAATTGTGGAAACTGGTGAGAGAATTACTGGGCTTAGTAATTAGTATTAGTATCAAGGTTTTAAATTGTGGTTGTGGTTTTGTTGCGATCCCTGATGTTGCGGGAAACTGCGGACAAATGTGTTGTGGCTCAAATTGCGGTTGCATACCATTTATTAAAACCTTGCTTAGTAGTATAGATATTTTTCTTCTTCTATGTATTAACGATTGGACATTGATGAAGGGATTTTGTGGTTTAAGAGCATGGTTGGATGTCCGATTCCAATAATGCAAACTATTGTTCATACATTCCAAAGCATGAAATGGAGAAGCAAATTTTTTTGTCATTTGCCTTGAATGTAGGTTTTGTTAATTTAATTTCAACTGATAACCAAACACACTCCCAATGTTTTGTTGTTAGTCTAGGATTGTGCTTTTATTCTTAAATTGAAGTTAAAAGAGGTGTGTTTTTTGTGTTGATTAACCAGCAACGCAACTTTCTGGTAACAATTGGGGAGGATGAACAGCTTACTCCCCAGCAATCAACTTTGTGCCTCAAGGTTTTTGACCTTGACAAGATGCAACCGGAGAGTTCGAGCACGACGAGTCCTGATTGCGTTGGGATATTGCGAATATTCACTAATCAGTTTCCTGAGGCAAAGGTAACAAATGACACTGTAATGGATGGTTGTTACTCTTCATTTTCTGATGAATGATGCCCATGTGGTTTTAATAAAACTGGGTAGCAATGTAGTTTTACTATCTCGGTCCTGTATTTTGATGATTTTTGAACTACGGGGTACTGCAGATTACATCGTTTTTGGTTTTGGAAGAAGTGCCACCTATACTACTCATAGCTATTGGCTTGGACAGTGGTTCTATTTACTGCATCAGAGGAGACATTGCACGGGAGCGTATCACCCGTTTCAAGCTTCAGGTGGAAAACAACCATTCGGACAAAACTCTTTCTGCTGTAACTGGACTTGGGTTTAGGGTGGATGGTCAATCTCTACAGTTATTTGCTGTGACTCCAAGTTCAGTGAGCTCGTTTTCGTTGCATGATCAACCGCCGAGAAGGCAGACCCTTGATCAGATTGGATCTGGTGTGAACAGTGTTGCAATGAGTGATCGCTCTGTATGTTGGTTGTCTTTGTTAATTGTTCTAAATGAATTTTATAAGTTATTATAATTATTTTCTTTGTAAATGCTAATGTTTCTATTTGTTAATATGAATAGGAGTTGATAATTGGTCGACCTGAGGCAGTATATTTTTATGAAGTTGATGGGCGTGGTCCTTGTTGGGCTTTTGAGGGAGAGAAGAAATTGCTTGGATGGTTTCGTGGATACCTTTTGTGTGTTATTGCAGATCAAAGAACAGGAAAACATACTTTCAACATCTATGACCTGAAGAATCGATTAATAGCCCACAGTGCATTGATTAAAGAAGTTTCTCATATGCTCTATGAATGGGGTAACATCATACTCATAATGAATGACAAATCAGCTTTATGTATTGGAGAAAAGGATATGGAAAGCAAGCTAGACATGTTATTCAAGAAAAACCTATATACTGTAGCAATTAATCTTGTACAGACTCAGCAAGCAGATGCAGCAGCTACTGCTGAAGTGTTAAGGAAATATGGGGATCATCTATATAGCAAGCAAGACTATGATGAAGCAATGGCCCAGTACATAAATACTATTGGTCACCTTGAACCTTCTTATGTTATACAGAAGTTTTTGGATGCTCAAAGGATCTACAACTTTACAAATTACTTAGAGAAGCTACATGAGAAGGGTCTTGCTTCTAAAGATCACACCACACTTCTATTAAACTGTTACACTAAATTGAAAGATGTTGAAAAGTTAAATATATTTATTAAAAGCGATGACAGCATTGGGGAACTTAAATTTGATGTGGAAACAGCAATCAGGGTTTGCCGTGCTGCTAATTACCATGAGCATGCAATGTATGTTGCAAAGAAAGCAGGGAGGCATGAATGGTACTTGAAGATTTTGCTTGAAGATCTTGGTAGCTACGAAGAAGCCTTGGAATATATTTCAAGCCTTGAATCAAGTCAGGCAGGGATGACAATAAAGGAGTATGGGAAGATTCTGATAGAGCACAAGTCAGTGGAGACAATTCAGATTCTCATAAGGCTTTGCACAGAAGATGGTGACAAAAGAGGACGCTCAAATGGAGTGTACATGTCTATGTTGCCATCTCCTGTTGATTTTCTTAGCATCTTCATTCATCATCCTCAGTCCCTTATGGATTTTCTTGAAAAATATACCAATAAGGTCAAGGACTCACCTGCCCAAGTTGAGATTCACAATACCCTCTTAGAGTTGTATATATCCAATGAATTGAACTTTCCTTCAATGTCACAAGTTAATGATGGTGGAAATTACCTTAATGGAGCATCAGCAAAAACCATGATTTTAAGTGCTCAGTCTAATGGAAACATTGGTGATCACAAAAGTTCAGAGCAGGAAAGGAACCGTCTCGAAAGGCTTGAAAAGGGTTTAAGCTTGCTTAAGAGTGCATGGCCTCAAGAGACAGAACATCCACAATATGATGTTGATTTAGCTATTATACTATGTGAAATGAATGCATTCAAAGATGGGCTTTTGTATTTGTATGAAAAGATGAAACTCTATAAAGAAGTGATTGCTTGCTATATGCAGGCACACGATCATGAGGGGTTAATTGCATGCTGCAAGAGGCTGGGGGATTCTGTTAAAGGAGGGGACTCATCTCTTTGGGCAGATGTACTTAAATATTTTGGTGAGCTTGGAGAAGATTGTTCTGAAGAAGTAAAAGAAGTTCTGACTTATATTGAGAGGGATGATATTTTGCCCCCTATGATTGTGCTTCAAACTCTTTCCCGAAATCCATGCCTCACACTTTCTGTGCTCAAAGATTACATTGCTCGAAAGCTTGAGCGGGAATCAAAGATGATTGAGGAGGACCGAAAAGCTATTGAGAAATATCAGGTTCGGTATTAGTTTTATTTGTTTGTTTTTTGGGTATAAGGTTGGTCTTTTTAATTTTATTTTATGGTTTATAAGGAGGACCAACAATATTAGTTTTATTTTATTTGACTAAAATTGATATCAGTAAAGATAATGTACAGGATGGCTTATTAGAAATAGCATGACTATCACAAACAATACAAAATTATATGGATAATATCATAGTACCTTAAAACTTTATCAGTGTATCGTTTCAAAATTGTGAGTTCCTGACTTTTTCTTCCTCATCTCTTCTATTCTTTGGTTTCTATTCATTCCCTTCCTAAATAAATATGAACAGGAATTTATATAATTGAACAGAAAATGGAGATATCAAAATTTGTCATGCATGAACACCCGAGTGACTATTGAACTAAGGAATGAAAAACATGTATTTGAAATTTAGAGAATTAACAACTGGGTGATTTTGATTATTCAATGTGAGGCAGACATCTGTTCTCTGTTATAATATTTATTACAGTTAGCATCTTCATGTTATAATACATGCCACATGCTTTTTATTCATGAATTTTCATTACCTAGGATTTCTATGTTTCCCGTTAAAGATGCAAATTGGTGCATTGTGATGATAAGCTGGTAAATATAAAATGATTATGTGCCCCTTTCTTTAAGCTTTAGAAACAAAAGTGATTTTAAGAGTGTATAGAAAAGTGGTGAAATTGATGAGGATGTAAATCATAGAATCAGAGCAGGATAGATGAAATGACGGAGTGCATTTGGGTTTTTGTGTGACCGCAAAATTCTCCTTAAGCTAAAACGAAAATTCTATAGAACAGCTGTAAGACCGACAATATTATATGGAGCGGAGTACTGGCAAGCACATAGGCAACATGGACACAAAATAGGGGTAGCAGAAATGAGGATGTTAAGGTGAATATGTGGTTATACGAAGATGGATAAAATGAGAAATGAGGATATTCGACGAAAGGTAGCAGTAGTTCCGGTGTGTGAAAAGATGAGGGAGCATAGATTGAGATGGTTTGGGCATGTTATGAGACAACCACTGAATGCTCTCGTTAGAACAAGAGTTTGTTTCCAAGAGCTCTACACAGAGAGGTAGAGGTCGATCGAAACTCACCTAACGAAAGGTAGTTAAACAAGACCTAATAGAGTGAGATATAGATTGACAGACGGTGTGTCTTAGGACGGAGTGGAGAAAAGCTATAAGCTTGGTGGAGGGCTAAACCCATTAGTATGTTTATGTTTCAGTCGTTCCCCTTTTTTTTAGTTCTTTTCCTCTTTATTTCTCCCCTCCTCCTTTCACCCTTCTTTTATTTTAGCTTATTTTTCCTTTCTTTTGTTTTAGTTTTCCTTTTTCTTCTCATCTCCCTTTCTCTTTCTTTGTCTTTTTTCCGATCTATCATTGAGTTGATATACCACTGACCCCATTAACTTGGGTTAAAGGTGTTGTTCGTGTTGATGTTGATGATGATAGAAAAGTGGTATATCTTTTTAGAGATTTTATGCAAAGAACAACCTATTTTTTGTTTGGTAACAATTATAAAAAAAATACTATTTTTTGTTTTAAAAGATAATTATATTGATAGTTTTTTTTTTTTTTTTTTACCAGGAGCTATACAAAGTAGCTTCTCAAAATAATAAAATATCTGATTTCTTTTTGTTTCTAATTATTTTTGAAAGCGTTGACAAACTCAATTAACATTTTAAAAGTGATTTTCTTAAAAATAAAATTGAATTTTTATGAGAAAAAGCTGCAACAAATGGGTTCTATACTGATAAAAAATAGTTTCTTTCAATATGATATAGTTTAATTTATTGAGAAATATTCTTAAATGATCATGTATTAAGGTCAAATTCTGTACCCTGACTCTGTAGACAGGGGCGGATCCAGAAAATTAAGGAAGGGTGGGCACTCTTCCAAGGACACCGTAACCGTGATGGAGGCAGGCCAACGATGATGTCGGAGAAGCAGTTATTTAAGGGTGGACACCATTTCAAAAACTCAAAAGTTCATTTCGAAAAATGTAATATGAAACTGCATAAGAAAAAAGTGGGTGTATAAAGAAAAAAAAATTGGGTGCAAAAAGCAAATTAGGCCCAAATGACATTAACCTAGCCTCTTTCTCCTTCCTTTTGGTTTGCCGTTTTGCTTTCTGCTGTTCAACTATTTTCTTCTTCTCTTCTCACTGCACAAGCTCCTGGTCCTCCATCACTGCCTCCACCCCTACTCACACAGCTAGAATCAAGGGTGGGCACTTGCCCCCCTTCTCTTCAACCTGGATCCGCCCATGTCTGTAGAGATTAGTCTCTTCATCTATCGCGTGGCAGGATACTCTGGGAAACAAAAAGAAAATATACATAGATAAAAACCTTCTTTGTCTCGTAAAAGTCTAGTGAGTAGTGATATTCTTTGTTAATTATTTTTCTTTCTGTAATCAATATGGAAGTATTCTATACATAATTTCTGTGCTGGAAACCTAAAAATATATTCTTTGGTTTCTATTACTCTTGTATCATTCCGTCAAAATTAAATAATTAAATATGAACAGGAATTTGGATGGTTGAGCAGAAAATGGAGGTATTGGAATTTGTCATAAATGAAAACCTGAGTAATTATTGAACTATGATGAATTAAAAACACTTGCTTGTAGTTTAGAGCATGAACAGTTGGGTGATTTTGGTTATTCAATGTCAGGCAGTCACCTGTTTTCTGTTATAATGTGTTACAGTCAGCATCTTCATGTTACAACAAAGGATGCCACTTGTTTTTTATTCATTTGAATTGAACTTTCATCACCTAGACCACTTTTGGTTCCTGTTGAAGATGTAGACTATTGTGATGATAAACTGGTAAATACCAATGATGATTTTGATAAGAAATAATTTCTTTGAATATAATGAAATATAATTTATTAAGAAATATTTCTCAGATGCTTTATATATAGATAAAATGTTCTTTGCCACATGCGAGTCTGGTGATCTTCTCTGTTGATTGTTATTCTTTATGTAATTAGTATGGAAGGATTTACATAAAATATGTCTGTGCAGGAAGATACACTGGCAATGAGAAAAGAGATTCAAGATCTTAGGACAAATGCTCGAATTTTTCAGCTTAGCAAGTGCACTGCGTGCACCTTCACCCTTGATTTGCCTGCCGTGCACTTCTTGTGCATGCACTCATTCCACCTGCGCTGCCTTGGTGATAATGAAAAAGAATGCCCTGAGTGTGCACCTGAATATAGGTCTGTCTTAGAAATGAAAAAAAATTTGGAGCAAAATTCTAAGGATCAGGACAGGTTTTTTCAGCAGGTGAAGAGCTCTAAAGATGGGTTTTCTGTCATTGCTGAATATTTTGGAAAAGGGATCATCAGCAAAATAAGTAATGGATCCACTTCTGGTCCCATATCCGGAACTGCATCATCCAGTAGTGGTTTCTAAGGCTTGAGATTTCTGGCACTTGCTTTCAGCACTTATTCTCCATTTAACATTTAACAAGTTGGGCTTTGGATATTGGATGAAATTTAGTTATTTTTTCGGGTTTCCGTTTTCTTCATTATTGCTTGTTGACTTTTCCATAATGTGCTGTCTGTTATAAATAAACCAGGAGTGGTTCGTTCATTAAGGAAAGTCCCTGAATGGTCTTCCTCTATTGCCAGAGTATTGAACTTTCTGGGAGGATTTAAAATGTCTTTCTATGGATCAGAACAGAACATTTTCATGGCAGCCTCTCCTTAATGGAAATCCTGGACAAATATTCAAGGCAATGTGAGATTGGTTAGGTATGAATTCAAGTGATACTTTTCTTTTTCTTGTTTTTCATTGTGTAAAATTATGATGACTTAGAATCATGGAAATGGGATTTTTACTTTGATTGTTTCAATTTTTGTGAAGGCCATGCGCAATAGTAACAATATGAATACTTGAATAGTCTGTTTTAGCCAACTGCATTGATTTCGTGGACTTCATGTCCTATTTTCTGTCTTTACCCTGTTCTACATGGCACATTATGAGTTACTTCTGAATTCTAATTTGTTTCATGCCAGAATATTTAATTGTGTCATACTTAAAAAAAAAAAAAAAAAAAAAAAGCTAACGAGGTTCTAGCAATATTTGATCTTGGCTTTTGAAATTTAAATCTTTTATTAGGATTTGATTTTTGTCCTTTAGTCTGTTCTTTATCCAAAATACATATTCCATCATTAGTTAAGATTTATTGAAGACTATATCCCAAGGAATTTCCTTTCTAAAAATATAGCTCCTCTCGCCACAAACTTTTTATGATCAGAAAGTTGGTGTAAACAATATCGCATAATTTCTTTGAGATACCTAATGAATCTATATTTCTCATCCCTTGCCTTAAGTTTGTCTATTCACAATCTCTTAATGTAAGTGGGACAATCTCAAGCCTTGTTGTGTTTGAGATTCAATAAGGCCTTTTTATATCACATATGAAGTTATAGATACTGATTTGATAGAAATTATATTTGGCAAACAAGTTATTGCTTCTAAAGCAATATGCATATAAATTTATTAGAAGATCATAGGTAACTTGATTCTCATAGTCAATTAGCATATAAAGCATCTTATGCTTGAGAACAATTTTTAGGTAACCATACTAATCGTATAACTTTTTGACAACGGAACCAAAAAAACTTAAGTTTTTTGTTGTGCTTCCATACTCAAAATAACAAGAGAAGAGATAATTGTGTGTTTTTTAATCTGCAGTTTAAGGCTCTTCATATAACACATAGGGAACTTCAAATAAAAAAAAAAAAAACTCACAATGCATCCCCTCTCTTGCTTCTATCTAATAGTTATGAAATTTTTTACACCAATATGTCTTTTGTTTTTATCCGCTAACTATTAACATATTTAAATTTAAAAATAAAATTCATTTTTGTTTCTATATGCTAGATATTAGCATATTTAAATTTTAAACAAAGTTTCTTTTTTATATGCTAGTTATTAGCATATTTAAATTTAAAACAAATCTTTTTTTTTCTTTTTATATGTCAACTATTAGCATATTTAAATTTAAAAAATAAAATTCAATTTTGTTTCTATCCCCAATTATTAGCATATTTAAATTTTTTATTTATTTCTATATGCCAACTATT
>PYAF01003912.1:46233-91558 GCA_007407185.1 Glycine tomentella | reverse complement strand
CAGGGCGTGTTTGGCTGCCCCAAATGCCTAAATTTTCCCCAAACAGCCCCCTTTTGCTAATTAAATAATTAAATAATATTATTTTTAAATTTTTGCCTAACTATAGAGGATTTTTGGATACAACCATTTCAATTCACAAACTTCTATTTATAGCCTACGCTGCCTCAAAGGCTTTCATTTCTATTCAACTCTTTCTTTGCTTTTCTTCCTTCGCCTGTGTTTCATATCAAAATAATTTTGTTTCTTAGATAATTTATTTATATTGCCAACAATTAAAAATTCTAAACATTTATAATTTTTTAATTTTATTTCTTCTAAATTATACATGTATTAATTTAGTTTTTTTTTGTTTAAATATATTTTTTGTCATTGTAATTTATTGTTTTTCCTTTTCGTCCTTACAAAACTATTATTTTAATTTTAATATTTATAAATTATCTAAAATGTTACAAACATAAAAAATAAAACAAATATAATTTGAAAGGATTGGAAATAAAAATAATTTTACAAAAACTAAAACCATAAAAGCTTTAAATTATAATGACTAAAAATATATTTAAACTTTTTTAAAAATTAGTTGCTAAATCAAAATAAAACTTATATAAAAAATAAAAATTAAATTAAATTTATATAGTTAGTGCAAAAATTTAGTTGCAAAATATTATTTTACTAATTGGGCTGAAACAAATATATTATAATTAAGGTAAGTATTTAAAAGATAGTTATTATTAATGAATAAAAATAAAACGATATTAATTATATTTATTATTAAATTTATTATTTAGAAAGGATTGAATATGGAGCTGTTACGATTATCACCCCCGTATTACAAATTTCTCTCACACACAATATCCATACACACTATTTTAGTTTTCCAATGATTTTATGCCTAAATTAGTTATAATTAAATCTAACATCAAATTAATTTTTTCAACTTTTTTGTTACTACTTTTCTCTTTTACCTTGTCACTTTCCTATTTCGAATTTAAGTCTTAACCTGTTAAAACAAGTAAAAATTTCCTAAAAGAAATGACAAGTATTATGTTTAACAGTGTTTGGAATGTTTCTTTCATTAAGAGTTAAGACACTTACAATTTCCTATAAAAATGATAATTATTATGTTTGACAACTATTTAGATTGTCTTCTATAAGGTGAATACAAGAATTTTTCTAAAACAATAACAAAAACTATGTCTAGCTATTGTCGAGTTTTCCCTTCATCAAGATGCCAAGAAACTTCCTAAAAGGAATGACAAAATATTCTACACCAACTCAAGGATTGTTACGGATAAAAGATAAACATATATTATCTTTTGATTCGACTAATTCAAATGTTTAAATCTCCATTAATCTATTATCATAACCACCAGAAGGTAATCACCAGAAGATAGAAGATATGATCATTATCTTCTGGTTATCAATATCTCCACATATCAAGGAAGAAGATATTGGGCTCAACCGTTTGTTATCAAATTCCAGGTAAAGTCCTATAAATACAGCACAAACCATGGTGAAAGGTACACACACAATTCTGACTCTCTCTTTCCATTCACACGGCACACACGGCACACCAATTGCTTCGTGTGTATCGTTGCTGTGATCTTCTTCTTCCTTAAGTTGCTTCAGTTTATAAGCTTCTTAAGAGAGAGAGACTGATCCTACATAAAAACATCCAACACCACTTGTTGGACATTTCTGTTCTCTCCGAGCAGAACAGTGGCGCCGTCTGTGGTGACGATAAATTTCGAATCCCGCCAACTCTCAATGGCTAATACCAGAAGACACCAGAATGCCAGGCTTGAAGAACCACCCAGGAATCCGAATCCGGAGAATGTGGTGGTAAAAGATGCATTGTCCCACACGGCTTCATCCCGTGCAGGACCTACAACACATGCGCCGGCCAACACACCACCGGCCGCGCAAGAGAACCCAGAAGCTTCTCAGCGTTTTATTCAGAATGCTCTCCAGTCCCTGTTGGCTTGAATGGAGAATCTGGAGAAGCGTTACGAACTCCAGCGCCTTGAAGACATCCAGCGGTTGATTGCCCAGTTGGAGGAACGCAGTAACAGAAGGCGAGAAGAGGAACGTTGGCAGAATGCCGATCACTTGGAAGGCCATGAAGAAACTGACCAGCCTCATGCAGCATCCAGGAGGCAGAGACCAGAGACGTCGGCCCGTACTGCAGGAACAGGCACCAGAAATCCAGTTGAGCATTCCGAGTAGGGAAGAGCGTCTCGTTCCCATCATGAGGCACTTCGCCTGTCCTCGGCTATGACGCCAGTGCACGTCACGGAGGAGAGGCCGACGGGAGAGGTCACCCGTCACCCCGGCCAAGGCGATGGCGCGTATCGAAGGAAGTATCGCCGGGGTCATCAAAATAACAGTCCATTTATCGACCACATAGTGGACGCTCAGTTTCTGGAGGATTTCGACGGCTCCTTCTTGTCCAAATATGACGGGAGCCAAGATCCACAGGTACATATCGACGAGTTCGATATGCAGATGTGTGTTCGTGGAATTGACGAACCCATCATATATCGGATCTTCGCTACCGCCTTAACCGGGGCCGCCCAGACCTGGTTCCATTCATTGCCGTCGAGGACCATTCATAACTTTGAGGATTTCGGCCAAAAGTTTTTGCTGAATTTTGCGACAAGCAAGAAACAGCCAAAGTCCGAGTTTGTCTTGGGAAAGATACGTCAACAGACCGGGGAAACTTTACAAAGCTACTTGGACCGATTCAAGGAAGCCGCACTGCAAGTCCGAGGGTTAGAAAGAAAGTCCATGTTCACCTTCTGTCGGCCAAGCTCAACGGGTCTTCCCGACTTGCCAAGTCAATTTATAAGGACCCTGTGAAAACCCTAAATGAATTTAGGATCCGATCCAAAAAGTATTTGGAGTTGGAGCAGATGGAGATCGCTAACTCGGCTCGAGGGAAAATAAAAAACCCTCCTCACCACGGAACCGACGCCAGGAGAATTTCCAGGTCGGACAGTCCAGCCGACATCCGTTGAATACCCCGGCAGGCCGACCTCCAAGAGGCATCCCTGACCCTCGTTCCAGGCCCGGGAGATATGAGCTAAAGTTCGACAGATATGCTCCACTGAATGCTACGCGTGGTCAAATTTGGAAGGAGGTGGCTTTCACCGAGATGAGGAAAGTCGACCGACCTCCCTCCATAGTGCGGAGAGAAGGGATGGATTACTCTCGGTATTGTGATTTTCACAATGGACCGGGACACACGACCGACCAGTGCTGGGAGCTCCGAGATGCAATAGAGAGGTTCGTGCGTGAAGGCAAGCTGCGCCAATACGTAATTCGAACCCAGGGGCACCAAGCCAAGAGAAAAGCCCAGTAGGAGAATAAACCGCGAGACGACAAAAAAAGCAAGAAGGACGAGGAGTTCCCAGAACCCGAGTTCGAATGCAACGTCATCATGGGTGGAATGGGAGGAGGAGGTGATACGGCTAATCAGCGAAAGAAATACCTCAAGGAGGTAATGTCGGTAAGGGATAGGCCGAGGTTCAAGGAAAACAGCGGCGGGAATAGCAAGAAAAACGCACCCCCGCTGATCTATTTTATCGAGGAAGACTTAAAGGGAGTGGTACCTGGGCATGAGGATATTTGTCGACAACGGCAGTTCGGCCGACATCATTAACTGGAGCGCCTTCCAGAAGATGAACCTGAAGGAGGAAGATTTGAAGCCGTGTTAGACCATGCTGTATGGGTTCAATGGAGAGGGCACCGGCTTGAAAGGGGCCATTGACCTTCAGCTCACCTTGGGGACCAAGGAAGGTTTCAAATCAGAAAGGGTCACGTTCACGGTGGCCGACTTCCCGTCCCCATACAATATTATTCTGGGCAGGCCGACACTCCACAAATGGGACATCCTAATGTCTACCAAGCATGAGAAGATGAAGATGATCGGGCACTTCGACAAAGTCGTCACGATTTGTGGAGATCAACGAGAATCCTGACAGTGTTATTATAACACGATCAGGGAAACGGAGGGGCGCCCGTCATCCCCACCTCGAATTCGACAAGGAGAGCAGAGAGGATCCAGGGCCGAGGCACATTCATCCCGGAAGTCGGTTAATCTAGTAGAGCTGGATCTATGGGATGTCGAGGAATGGAGACCAGAGCCGGTGGACGAGCTTGAAGATGTCCAGATTGGCGATTCCTCGGAACAAATTACGAAGGTGGACAAGCAATGTGACCCAGAAACCAAGGGCAGGTTGATTCAATGTCTGAGGAAAAATCAGGATGTCTTTGCTTGGAAGGCATCCGAGATACCTGGGATTAAGCCCACCTTCTGTTGCCACAAATTGGCAATGTATCCTGGCTCTAAGCCAATAGAATAGAAGAACAGGAAGCTCGGCCCAGATAGGAAACAAGCTCTGACGAAGCATATTAGAGAACTGCTGGAGGCCGGATTTATAAGAGAGATACAGTACACGACATGGCTTTCTAACGTGGTCCTGGTGAAGAAATCCAATGGGAAGTGGCGGGTCTGTGTCGACTACACAGATCTGAATAAAGTTTGTCCCAAGGATTCGTATCCAATGCCGAGTATCGATCAACTTGTAGATAGCTCGGCCGGAATCTACATCAGAAGGGAAAATTGGCTCAAAGATTCAACAAAAGAGTGAGACTGAGATCTTTTGAAAAAACCGATCTCGTGTTACATCGAGCAGACATCGGGAATAAGAATGCCTAAGATGGGAAGCTAGCAGCAAACTGGGAAGGACCATACCGGGTTGTCCAAAATCTTGGGCAAGGAGCATATTTATTGGAGACATTAAACGGCAAGCAAGTCAAACGGACTTGGAACGTGGACAAATTAAAGAAGTATTATAGCTGACAATGTGCAGCCGAGAAAGTCCATGTGTTTTCCTTTAGTTGGCTTCCAGTCGGTCATTGGGATCATGGAAATTCACCATGTGTTTCCCTTTTAGTTGGCTCTAAGTCTGTCATTGGAATCATGGACACCATGTGTTTCCATTTAATTGGTTGTTAAGCCCGTCATAGGGATCATGGGAGTCACTGGGATTTCCCTTAGTAGGAATCACCAGAAAATTTTCATGTATTTCTCATTAGTCGATTATGTGAATCGGGAACATAAAACCCGTGTAAGTCCGTCATGGAGATCATGAACATATGTAAATCTTCGAAGATTATTAATAAAATCCTTATTGAAAGGAACATTTTGTTGTGCACAAACTTTGAGCGCTTAGTCGTTGTTTTGTATTAACTCGGTCCTGATCAGGCTGACGTAACTATTTAATCTCGGGTGAATCATCGGGTTTTCTGAAAGAAATACATCTACGGATTAACGTTGCGAATACATTTAACAGTTGCTAAGACGGGAACATGATCCCACAATCATATTTAGCGCCAACCAAAGATTCGGGTTAAAAAATACATACTCGGCCATAGAAGCCGAAATGAAATATTTAAAATCCCGATTGACGAGTCAGGGTAAAAAATACTTGGCCATAGAAGCCAACATATGAAAGTGAAGTATTTAAATCCCGACCGACGGGTCAGGGTAAAAAGTACTCGGCCGTTGGAGCCATTATACGGAAGAGATAAAAGAATAAAGGCAGTAAATCAAAACTGATAAAAGCCAACTAGAATTACTTAATGAAATTGTGCAAAGTATTCAAGAATTGTTCAGAAAAGATAAAGTAAATACAAGCAAAACCGGCATTCCGGCCCTTTTAGTTCCCGTTGCCACCTTGACCAGGATCCCCCTCGGGCGTGTCCGCTGAGCTTGCTTCCTCCTCCTCACTGTCCGAAACGGTCAGCAGTTGGCCATTCCCAACATAAGACTTGAAATGCATGCCCTCGGTGTTCAGCTTGAGGCCGGGGTTCAGGAAGCGGATCTGGTCAAAGCGTTGTTAAATGAAGCTTCGGTGGACTGGGCTAGTTGCGACCGAACGAACATAAGTTCGTTGAGGGTGTCAGCTACTTGCTTAGTTTTATTTTCATTGATAGCAAGTAGTTGATCACACCGGTCGTGAGTGTCGGTGACCCGCCCCCGGAACTCAGTCAGATTCTCCTCCAACTTGGCCACAGCAGCCTGAGAAGATTCAGTCTCCCCCCGAGAAGCTGCGAGTTGGGCCCAAGATGCCTCAAGCTCTGAAGTCAGCTTTGCTACCGACTCCTGAGCCTCTTTGGCCTCCTCCCGAGACGCTTCCAGCTCCTGGGCCGAGGACGCCGCTTGCTCCTGGGCCAAGTTCAGCTCCTGTTGAAGTCGCCAGGTCTCACTCTCAGAAGCTTTAAGCTCGGCAGCCACCTTGCAAGCTTTCTTATTCAAAGATGCTAAGCTTCCAACCAAGGTGGCGGTTTTCAAGCAAGCCACATTGAACTTAGCTCTTCCAACTCAGGATCAGAAAAAGGCACTATGTCAGAGTACCTCTTCGGTGCCCGAGCTACTTGGAAAAATTCTCTAGTCATTCCTTTATCCCATAGAGTCCGGGGAGAGAGCTGAATATGCTCCCCGGAAGGCTCGGGCATCGAGGAAGGAACATCAGTCGGGGCCGGGGCATCAGGAACAATGTTTGCTGCGGGCTCATCGGGAATGATGACGGGCACCTTGGCCACAAGAGAAGGAGGCAGAGGAATTAGAGCCTCCACAGCGGGCTCGGCAGGAATCGGGGCTGGGTCAGCACCAGTGGTAGCGGCCCTGCTGGTTCCCCCGGTTAGCTTTCACTTTTACCGGGATTTGAGAGCCAAGAGGTGAGCGGGTCTTGGTACCGGGTGGTAGTCCATTTCGACCGTTGCACAAATATCAAAAGATTAGCAATAAAAGAAGTTAAGTATTCAGTTTTAACTATGAAAGAAATCTAAACTGACCACACTGAATATAAGAAGCTATGGGGGCCAAGCATCCCGACTCTTTGTACGACATTATTCGAGCTGCAGAAGTGGCATCAGAATCCGACAACCGAGTCTCGTCGGTTCGATAGAAGGCGGAAGGAAGGCCGTGGTGAGTGGAAGACCAATACAATGGAAACTTCTAAGATTCCGAGGAAGAATTAGTTGAGTTAAAGAAAAAAGGACGTTGGTCGGGCTCGACAACGACCTTAAAGAGTTTATCCTTAAAGCCCTTGAAGGACTCGGTGTATAAGGAAAAAAGCCGACGGTCGGAGTGATGGTCAGCATGACCTCGGAAAGAAGTCTAGCCTTTCCGGTCGGCAGGTTCCCTACCGGATCGGTTGGTTTGAACCATGAAAAAATAAAAGAATAAAGGAAAAGTGCAAGGAATCTCTAGCCTTCCGCAAAGGATCTCGAAGGCTTGCATAAAGGCCCAGCCGTTCGAATGAATTTGGGAAGGGGCAACTTGCAGATGATCCAACACCCGCATTTGAAAGTTGGTAAAGGGAAGACGAACTCCCAACTGGGTAATGACATCTTTGTAAAACAAAAAAAAGTCGGGATCGTTCCCTTCTCGGGAGGAGCAGATGGGCTTACTCGGGCGGGGAAGGCAAATGTAAAAGCCCTCTTGAACCCCGAGGGGGATCAAAGCAAGGTCCTCGGAATCTAATACTGAGGTGTGTTGTAACACCTCATGGGTGACCCAGGGGAACCTACCTGTTAAAGCAGGGGAAGGAGTTTCAGATCGAGACCCGGTCGCGGATTCCTCAGCGGTTCTGGCCCGAGATGAGTCCATAATTACCTACGACAATAAAAAAGAAACAATTATTAGTGAAATACCTGGAAGAAGAACCGTCAAGGGGCTAGGGTGAGAAGAGGTCAGAGCCAGTATGGCGGAGGCCTCAGCAGAAGTTGGCACCCCAGCATTACTGTCTAATTGGGGTGGTGGTACATTAGTTTCTTTCGGAGGAGGCTTAGGAACCCTGATGGGGTTGTGCCGACATTGATCCAGTAGGGCCTCGGCTTGTCTATTGAGATCCCTACTGGCTAAATATATGAATTCCTCCACACAGTTTGGACAATGTTCATATCGGATTTCAAAATCTGGCTCAGATGTGGGGCTGGTTTCAGAATTAATTGAAGGGGCATCACTCAAAGGAGTGGGAGCCCTGGAGGGTACCCTAGACTCGGAGGCAAGTATTGCCGACCTTTGACGTGACGATGACCCCAATATAGAAGGCCCTAATCTGGAAGGATTGGGAGGTTTGGGATTGTGGGTCTTCGAACTGCCTAGGCCAGAAGGAACCCGAAGCAGGGACTTTCTTTTTTCTTCTTTAGAAAGGGGAAGGCCAAAAAGCCAGAATGCAGCACGAGGAGAAACGGATTTGCGGATTTCTTCTTCTTGTTCAGGAGTATATTTCATGATGAATGGTGAAAGAACGCACAGATGCGAAAAAAGTACAAGAACTGGAGATTGAAGGGATATGCCGAAAATACTGACACTTAGGGTTTATACGAAATAGAATGGAAAACAATAAATTAAAATGGCAGCAAATAAAAAGTAAGTGAAAGATAACTGGAGTAGAAGAGGGTTGATGGAAAGAGGATCGACAGCGAGGAACAAGTGACTCAGAAAAGGCACTGGAAGAAGCAAGAACGCAGAGGCCGCAAAAGATGCAGAAGGGGCGCAAGGGAGATGAGAATGCAAAAGATATGAAGGCCAAATCGAAATAAAGGTGTTTTAATGAAATGAAACGGAAGGGGTACATTAAACAAAAAGAGTAACCGCAAGAATTCAAAAGTCATGGATAATAACTGCTGGTTATGGAAGAATGTGGAAGGGACAAAGATGTTATTAGCACAGAAAGGAAATGATTGAAACGTGCAAAGAAAGGACAAAGGCTGGTTGACAAGACACGTGGCGGCTGGGGAATAGAAGACGTTCCATTCCTCTATGTTCATAGCTGTTCAGGCTGCTTTGAAAAGACAAGAGATAGCTCGGCATTAACATTGATGAGAAATGATCGGTGGACACTGTCAAAAGATGGATTATCTCGACAAGGGGCAGGTGTGAAGTATGTCTTGGTTCGGATAATAATCACCTCGGCTCGGATTTTGATTATCTCGGTTCGGACAATTGTTTCCTCGGCTCGTACCTTGGACACATCGGTTAGGATGAAAACCATCTCGGACACCAATTAACCTTGCTCGGGTTCTTCCCAAAAAGCATGGTCGGCTCCATTAATGATACATCCCGGCCACCCAGAGTGCTAGATGACCGGGCTGAGGGGCATCTGTTATGGATAAAAGATAAACATATATTATCTTTTGATTCGACTAATTCAAATGTTTAAATCTCCATTAATCTATTATCATAACCACCAGAAGGTAACCACCAGAAGATAGAAGATATGATCATTATCTTCTGGTTATCAATATCTTCACATATCAAGGAAGAAGATATTGGGCTCAACCGTCTGTTATCAAAGTCCAGGTAAAATCCTATAAATACAGCACAAACCATGGTGAAAGGTACACACACAATTCTGACTCTTTCTTTCCATTCACATGGCACACACCGCACACCAATTGTTTCATGTGTATCGCTGCTGTGATCTTTTTCTTCCTTAAGTTGCTTCAGTTTATAAGCTTCTTAAGAGAGAGAGAGAGCCTGATCCTATATAAAAACATCCAACACCACTTGTTGGACATTTCTGTTCTCTCCGAGCAAAACAAGGATAATGAATGAGAACCTTGTGGTCATGCTAAATGCAATTCTTTGATGGTGGTCCCTTAATATCATAAATGAGAATTTAGCTGTAATTAAGAACTGAATTCTCAAGTTATTTAGTGTGAGTTTGAGTCTGAATGTAGTAAGTCATGTCTCTTTAAGGATTTATAGATTTCTCTTTTTTCTCTTCAATTTTCTTTATGTTAGCTTAGTCTCTTTTGTTGAGGTTGAGTAGATTTGTATAGATCATGTTAATATAAATTAGAGTGATTAATAAAATTTTGTTTAAAGTGTGAAGTATTTCCACTCTTTCAAATGTTTGAGGAAAATCATTTTGTTTAACTTTGGGGTATGAGTTGGCCAATCTAACCTACTTATATCATTGTTATGATTAATTTTGTATACTTATATCATTGTTATCATTAATTTTGTCTACTCATGCATGATACTAAAGAGGAAAAAAATGGTTGCAAAAAAAAAACATATTTGTATTATATATAAATAAAAATTATAAATTTTCTCATTATTAATAATAAATAATCAATTTTATTAAATGATAAATTAAAGAGATAAATAAATTACTTGAATCAAGACACGTCATTTTTATTAAAATAGTATATGTCAAATTTCAAAATTTAATTGAGATGAACAAAGATTACAATTATTTTTAAATATATTTTATAAAAAACATCTTTGTTTTATATAGTTTATGATCTAAAATTGAAAGTTTTTATGGAAATAATAGTTGGGCTTAGTATAAGGCCCAATAAAGAGTAATAAACGTTGTTCCTCTAACTGAAGATATGATCGTGATTCGTGACTAATTTAAAGATCATGGTGTCAACAGTTAAGATCGTGTCCGTTATTCATGGATATAGCCCACAATTAGTTGAGAGGTATGTGATCTATAAATAAGGGGTGGTTACAGCAAAAAGGTACACACATTCCTAACTCTCTCTTTCCATTCACACAGAGCACACACTGCACGCCATTCGTGTTGTGTATTTTTGCAGTTATCTTCTTCTTCCTTAATGTGCTTCAATACCATAAGCATTTTGAGAGAGAGAGATTGATCCCAAATTAATTATCCAACAACCCTTGTTGTATAAAGTACGTTTTCTTTATTCTTGTGGTTTCTTCTTTTATTGAGAGTATGATCTAGACAATTGTCATGCATAATTCCGAGATCATATGGTTCTCTCTCATCGATATCACCAAAATAAAATAATGTAATATGGTTGTAAGTGTTTATGGTTTGTTTCTGTGGGAATATGAACCAAAAACAAATATGAATTACCTCGGATCATATGTCTCATTCAGGACGGCCATAATCTCATTATAATACAATGGTATTGATTCAAATAAATTATTTCATTCAGTATTATTGTACGCGTTTTATATTGGGTATGGATCCCGGTAAAAAGAGATTCATATGGTTCTATTAAAACTGAAAATAATACTAGAAAAGTGTATGGAGCGGATCGTTAACAATGATTGATATGCTAGTCAATCCTGATCAAATTGCATGGATGTGGATAAAGAGAGTCAAACACTTTTCTCCATCTTGTCCCTTATTTGTCATGTATACGTTATCTATAAATAATTATGTGTATTTTTTTTAGAGATAGAAATAGAATAATAGATAATAATATTAGAGTATCTTAAATAAAAAATATGATATTTTTTAAGATTTATTAAAATTATGCTATTTATTTAGTGAAATAAAATGTATATTTGTTATGATATTATATTTCTATTTTGTCATGAAATCTCAGGACCTACCTTGCTTGTTATAAGCTCCTGCTTCTAAATTTTTAACTTTAGAGATGAGAATCAAAATCTTTTAGCTAATATTATGGGAAGAGCAGTATGTCAACTTCAGTATATGTTTCTATAACAGGTACACTTGAAGAAGGTTTTAAGTCAAGCACCCTAAACTTGTGTACACATTTGGTTGAATTACTGGTAAAACTTCATCTTGAGAAGAAGTGACAAACATAAGTCAATAGTTGTGAAGGTAGTTAAGTAGTTAATATCCTCGTATACATTAAAATGTAAGTGCAAATTTGGTTGGATTACCGTTTAAACTTCACCCTTTTTTGCTTTCATTTTTTGGATCTTATAAATTTTTGAAATGCAAAACTAAATAATAGGATTCTAATACTATTTTTTTTCCTAGCAAAACAGAAAGAATCTTCATTAAAGAAACACAATATCGATACATCAGATAACCCAACAATACAATTTATGTATACATATAAAAACAATTCATCCAAGTAAACAAGCTATAACTTTTCTACACAAAAATTAACAATACTAACAATTAATATATATCGATAAAAAAAATCACCCTATACAAACCAATCCCAGAAATACATGGATCCGAATTATGTCAGGCTATAAAGTTGATTTCAAGAACAATTGCCATATATTTGCTGTGTGAATACTAGTATGATCAATATTGTTTCATTTTATTTGCCCAAAGGTGCCAGCTTTCATAGCATTAGAAGGCTATTGTTATGGGGACTTTTGTTTTAATTATTTATTTTCACTCAAGGAACCTCCCAAAGGGATACATTGGCCTGGGTGCATCTACGATCATCATGCAGCAAAAAGTAATTAATAATTGGACTGAGTTGGTTGAGGATAGTGGTTTGGAAAAAGTATGTAATAGGGGTAGGGGAAACCAAATTTTAAATTAAAAGTCCAGTTTTAATCTTAGCTCGTACTATGGCATGCTTGACATACAAGTGGTGGCTATTGGCTAATAAGTTTTTAGCTTTGGAGATTAGAATCAAAGTTTTTGAGCCAATAACATTACATGTGAAGACCACTCATTTTGATATCTACGATCATCACATTTTTTTCTTATTTGTAAACAACTTGAAATACATCACTCAAGAGAAATGAGATTTGTTACACAAAGGACAGAAGTTAAAATTACGGAAAACATATCGACACACAAAAAAGAACCATATTAAACTAAAGGGTAAACTATTTCCTTCCCCTATGATTTGTCCTTTTCACTCTTCATTAATTAAGCATACCTTCAACAAGTCTCGCGAGCCATTGTGGTTTCCCAGTCATGAAAACAATATATCCCAAAAGCATTCCAAATAGCAACCCACATGCATATCCCACTGCTACAGCTTTCCAGCCAAATCCTGATTCTTCATGGTGAAATGTTGAATGTGGTGGCCAATCTTCATTCTTATTGCAGGATTTTGACAAAGGGAATCCACATAGCATTGGATTTCCAGCATATGAATCATTGCCAAATGTGTTAAACTGTCCACCTGTAGGTATGATACCCTCAAACTGGTTTTGCGAAAGGTTCAACACAGCCAGAAAATTCAAATTGATCAAAGCCACAGGAATCTCTCCTTTCAACTGGTTCCACGAGAGGTCTAACCATTCCAAATTTCTTAAATTACCAAAGGATCGTGGTATCGTACCAGTGATTGCATTGTGCGAAAGATTAAGCCCTTTGAGAGAATGCAATTCTCCAATGACTTCCGGAATTTCTCCTTCAAACATATTTTTTGATAAATCCATGGTTGTGAAAATAGTTAATATCCTCTCGAGCTCCATGTATTGACCTTTCATTACAACCACTACTGAATCATTATAGTAATTGTCGTTACCCATATATTTCAAACCAGTTTGGCTGTCATTCACACTCACCATTCCTCGAAAGTTCTTGATGTATGATGCTGGTAAGGGCCCACTAAAATTGTTATTTGAGACATCAAAAATTCTCAGCCTGGGAAATGGATGCTTGGCACCGAAACAAGTGATGACACCATGAAACTTATTTGATTGCAAACTGAGTATCTGTAACTGCTGGAGGCTTTCTAGCCAATGGGGAAATGTATCCTCAATGTTATTGTCTGCCAGGTCCAAAACTTCCAGATTTGTGCAGTGGGCCAAAGACCGTGGTAATGGTCCATCCAATTGGTTGCCATTCAACTTTATAGTCTCCAATGCATTTCCCTCAGAAAAGTTCCCAGGTATGTTGCCGTAAAGGTTGTTCTTTTGCAAATCCAATGCCCAAAGAGAAGGAAATGTTCCCAGACATTGTGGAATGGGGCCTGTCAAGTTGTTATGAACCAAGTTGAGTATATTGAGGGAGCTTGCATTGCACATTGCTGAAGGAATGTTCCCGGTCAGCTCATTATTTGAGACTAAAAAGTATTCAATGCCATTGGGTGGAATTGGAAGATCTCCTTGCAACTTGTTGAAACTGAGATCAATAAAACCAATGTTATTACAGGAGAGCAAGAGCTTCTCATGAAACCACGGGGGAATGCTTCAACGAATGTTGTTATGAGAAAGATCTAGTGCGAACATATATTTAAGTGATGCTAAGAATTTAGGGAAACTATTAATATTACAGGAAGATAAAGATAAGACTTCAAGGTTGGGTAAGATGTAGCCAGCGGTATTATCAAAGTTAATAGAGAGAAAACTATTGTGAGAAAGATTGAGGTAAAATAGATTTTTGAACTTTGAAAATTGATGAAAGTCCAGACGACCACTCAAATTACCTTGCAGTTTGTTATTAGAGAGTGACAAGTATATCAAAGAATAAGATGAGAATTCACCAACTGACCCCGTGAGGTGGTTGTCGCTAAGATCCAACATTAACAAGGAAGGCAAAGAATAACACCAACGTGGAATTGTTCCATTTAACTTGTTTTCAGACAAATCAATAAACCTAAGTTTTTGAAGTTTATTGATTTCGCTTGGAATGGGGCCAACTAATTTATTAAATGATAGATCTAAAAAGGAGAGTTGAGTTTGATTAAACAATGATGAGGGAACCAGTCCATCAAAATTGCATAGGGACAATTCTAGTGTGTTAAGAGACTTCAAATGGCTAATGGAATAGGGAATGTTTCCCGAGAAAGCAGTATAAGAGAGAACCAAGTAACTTAGTGGAGTACTCCAGTTGGACTTTGGAAGTTCACCTCCGAGGTCTTCATTATTAAGCAAAGATAGTTGTTGAAGATTGGGTAAACAGAGGATGTCACTCGATAGATTCCCTTGCAATTTGGTGTCAGAGAGACTAAGGGAGATCAAAGAGGAAGAGAGATTGGTTAGCAATGACAAAGAGCTCTCTCCGATACAAGACATGTCCACGCCATCTAAATTAAGCTCTCTTAAATTGGTTGTGTTTTGAATGAGTTTGTTCCATGTGTATGGATCAAGTCTCATTCTCGGGTAGCTGGGATCATGAATTATAAAGAAGAAGCTACCTAGATCAAGTGACACTAATTTGGAGAAGTGAGAGATTGTGGAGGGAATGTCACCAAAAAAATTATTATAGGCTAGATTGAGTCGTTGAAGGTGTCTTAGGCTAAAGATAGTGCTGTTGGGATGGAGTTGACCTTGAAGATTACTGAAGCTAAGGTCAAGACCAATCATGTGGCCTGAGATGATGTCGCACGTGACTCCATCCCACTCGCAACAATCTGTTCCGTTTTTCCAAGACTCTGTCTTTGAAGGAAAAGAGAAATAATCACCAAAAAACCAAGGATAATCATGTGTAGTGTTGAGAGCAAGCGAGTTTTTGAAAAGTAGCAAGGCAGAACTGTCATGGTGGTTGCAGAAAGAGGAAGAACAAGAAGGAAGAACAAGAAGAAGAAGGAAGAAAACGTATGGGAGTAGAAGCCAACAAACATTGCTATTCATATTCATCCTTTCAACTCAACAACAAAACTAGAGAGGTTTTTGGATACAACCATTTCAATTCACAAGCTTCTATTTATAGCCTACGCTGCTTCAAAGCCTTTCATTTCGATTCAACTCTTTCTTTGCTTTTTCTTCCTTCGCCTGTGATATAATAATATATTTGTAAATCATTATCAAAATAATTTTGATACTTAGATAATAATTTTATATTGCCAACAATTAATAAAAAGTCTAAACATTTATAATTTTGCTACTAATTGATTATCGTGACAATGTTAACATTAATTATAGTTTCTTTTAAATGTAATTTTTTTTTTTACTCGATTTATAGTGTTTTTGGTTTATTATAGTCTCTTTCGGATGAAACACGTAAACTGTGATATTTTGAATATATCTAAGCTCTAGTCTACAAATATCCAAAATGATCATGAGACCCAATTTAGTAGCGCTTTTGTTAGGACTATTTAAGCTATCCACAACATGCTTATCTTTTCTGTCTTTACTTGTAGTTTCTTTTAATTTAGGGGACTAAAACAAATGAGAACTCCTCTTAAGAATCAAAGTTATTTATACAAAGAGAAATATTTAATTTTATTGTTATTACTTTTCTCATTTACTTTGTCACTTTTCTATTCTTGATCTCGTCGACAGGTAAAAATTTCTTATAATAAAATGACAATTGACATATATTTAACTTTTTAGATTGTCTTCTACAAGATGTAAGCATTAGAATCTTCCTAAAATAAACGACAAATTATTATATTTAACTATCATCGATTCTTTCTTTCGTCAATATGTCAAGAAACTTTCTAAGATGAATGACAAAATATTAATCCACACCAATTCAAGAATAATGAGTGAGAACCATTGGGGTTATGCTGAATTAGTAGTTCAATTCTTTTATGATGGTCCATTGTTATCACAAACGAGGATGTTAGTTGTAATTATAGACTTTGATTTTCAAGTTAGTTAAGTTTAAGTCTGGATGTAGTAACTCATGTCTCTTTAAGGAATTATAGAGTTATCTTTTTCCACTTTAATTTTCTTTATGTTTAGCTAAATCCTTTTTGTTGAGGTTGAGTGAATTTTTATAGGTCATGTTAATTAATTAACCTTTGATTAAAGTGATTAAATTGATAAAAGTTTGTTTGAAGTTTTGCCACTCTTTTAAATGTTTGAGGAGAAACAATTTGTTCAACTTTGAGATTTGAGTTGGCCAATCTAACATACTTATTTCATTGTTATGATTAATTTTTTGTACTCATGTATGGTACTAATAATTGTCAAGCATACGTAAAGTTACATGTAAATTACTTAGTAATTATTCATTCTTTTCCTATTTTAATGTTTTTTTGTGATTAAAATGTAGATATTAGCTTCTTGTGAGCTTTTATCCATTGGATACTTAAACTAGTTGATTTATATAGTGTTGATTATATTTTTGTAGAGTTTCAATGCAAGGTCATGGAAGGTGGAATTTTCAAAATCTGGAGTTGCTTGCTCAGCGCAACAGACTCATCCAGCGTAAAGGCCTGCTCAACGCGATCAGTTCACTCAGCGCGTGGTCACTTATCCAGCTAGACATTTTGAGGCGCGCTCAGCGTGGACCACGACACTGGGCTGCTTTTAAGAGAGAAAAAGGGCACGAAAAAGGGGGCTGAGCCATTAGGGCCAGAGGCAAAGTTAGGGCATGAGAAAAAGGAGAAATCCCACTCATTTAGGGCCTCTTCCTCCATTTTCTTCCATTCTTCTTGCTTTCCTTTGTATTTATAAGCCCTCTCATGAAAATGAGAGGCTAATCCACTCATTGTTGAAAGCTCAACAACCAAACACTCTTGATGTAATGATTCTTACTATCTATTTAATGCTATCTTCGTATCATTGTTGTTTTTCTAAGCTTTATTCATGTTTGTGGTTTAATTTCCCATTTGCATGCTTTGTTATAGGGTTTTAATATATTGGAAAATGGTTATTTCCTTAGAACTGAAAAACACTTCTAAATAATAACACGTCTAGGGATAAAGTGATTTTTGTTTAGTCTAGGTTATATTATGCATCTTTACTTTTAATGCAAATTATTTGATGGAGCTTGCTAAGGGATCAGGAGTGAAATGGTAATTTAGGATCTAACACTTGATGAATCAAGGTTATAATATAATAGTAGATGAAAGTGAGCGAATTTAACATTGAATAGAGAAATATATTTAATATTATATCAAGGGTAGTTTCTGTGAGTTAGATCCCAACATGGCACAAACTTGTGAATCAACTGACAATTCACCCCCAAGTGTTTGTTTCTATCTCTTTATTGTGCTATGCTTAGCTATCTTTATTTATGTTGAATTTTATATTTCCGCATTAGGATTAGAAAATTATCAAATTCAATTTGTGTCTGCTTAATATTAGAAATATATTAACTCTAGGTACAAGTAGAGTCCTGTAAAATTTGACACTCGAACTTACCATTTATTTATTATTTGAACAATTGGTGCGCTTGTTGAATCGTTAACAAGTATTAAGAGGAAAAAATGGTTGAAAAAATACATAATTGTAATATATATAAATAAAAATAATAAATGTTGTTGTTACGGATAAAAGATAAATGATACATTATCTTTTGTCCTATTAATTCAAATATTCAAATTCCCACTAATCCATTATCACAACCACCAGAAGATAGAAGATATAACGGTTATCTTCCAGTTATCTATATCTCCAAATATCTCGGAAGAAGATATTGGGCTTCAACCGTCTGTTATCAAAGTCCAGGTTAGAATCCTATAAATACAGCACACACCATGGTGAAAGGTACACACAATTCTGACTCTCTCTTTCCATTCACATGGCACACACCGCACACCAATTGCGCTGTGAGTATTGCTGCTATGATCTTCTTCTTCCTTGAGTTGCTTCAGTTTCATAAGCTTCTTAAGAGAGAGAGAGCCTGATCCAACATAAAGCATCCAACACCACTTGTTAGACATTTCTGTTCTCTCTGAGCAGAACAGTGGCGCCGTCTGTGGGAACGATAAATTTCGAATCCCACCAATTCTCAATGGCTAATACCAAAAGGCATCAGAGGGCTAGGCGTGAAGAACCACCCAGGAATCCGAATCCGAAGAACGTGGTGGTAGAAGATGCATTGTCCCACACGGACTCATCCCGTGCGGGACCAGCAGTACATGTGCCGGCCAACACACCACCGGCCGTGCAAGAAGTCCCAGAAAATTCTTAGCGTTTCATCCAGAATGCTCTCCAATCCCTGTTGGCTCGAATGGATAATCTGGAGAAATGTTATGAACTCCAGCGCCAGGAAGATATCCAGCGGCTAATTGCCCAGTTCGAGGAATGCAGTTACAGAAGACGAGAGGAAGAACGTTGGCAAAATACCGACCACCTGGAAGGCCACGCAGAAATCGACCAGCCTCATGCAGCAACTAGGAGGCAGAGACCAGAGACGTCGGCCCGCACGGCGGGAACCGACCATAGAGATCCAGTTGATCATTTCGAGTAGGGAAGAACATCTCGTTCCCATCATGAGGCACTTCGCTTGTCCTAGGCCATGACACCAGAATACGTTGAGGAAGAAAGACCGACGGGAGGGATCACCTATCACCCCGGCCAAGGCGATGACACTTATCGAGGAAAGTATCGTCAGGGCCACCAGAATAACAGTCCGTTCGTCGACCGAATAGTGGATGCTCAGTTCTTGGAGGACTTCGACGGCTCCTTCTTGTCCAAATATGACGGGAGCCAAGATCCACAGGTACATATCGACGAATTTGATATGCAGATGTGCGTTTGAGGAATCGACGAACCCATCATATCTCGGATTTTTGCTACCACTTTAATTGGGGCCGCCCAGACCTGGTTCCACTCCTTGCCGCCGTGGTCCGTCCACAACTTTGAATATTTTGGCCATAAGTTCTTGCTGAATTTCGCAACAAGCAAGAAGCAGCCGAAATTTGAGTTTGCCTTGGGAAAGATACGTTGGCAGCCTGGGGAAACGTTGCAGAGCTACTTTGATCGATTCAAGGAAGCCGCATTGCAAGTCCAAGGGTTAGAAGAGAAAGTCCACATTCACCTTCTGTCGGCCGGGCTTAATGGGTCTTCCCGTCTGGCCAAATCGATTTATAAGGATCCAACAAATTTAGGGTCCGATCCAAAAAGTATTTGGAGTTGGAGCAGATGGAGATCGCTAACTCGGTTCCGAGGGAAAATAAAAAACCCTCCTCACCACGGAACCGACGCCAGGAGAATCCATAGGTCGGATAGTCCAGCCAGCATCCGTTGAATACCCCGGCAGGCCGACCTCCACGAGGCATCCCCGACCCTCGTTTCAGGCCCAGGACATACGAATTGAAGTTCGATAGATATGCTCCACTGAATGCTATGCGTGGTCAAATATGGAAGGAGGTGGCTTTCACCGAGATGAGGAAAGTCGACCGACCCCCTCCCATAGTAAGGAGAGAAGGGCTGGATTACTCCCGGTATTGTGATTTTCACAATGGACCGGGACACACGACCGACCAGTGTTGGGAGCTTCAAGATGCGATAGAAAGGTTCGTTCGTGAAGGCAAACTCCGCCAGTACGTGACTCGAACCCAGGGCACCAAGCCAAAAGAAAGGCCCAGCAGGAAAATAAGTAACGAGATGACAAGAAAAGCAAGAAGGACGAGGATTTCCCAGAGCCCGAGTTCGAATACAATGTCATCACAGGAGGAATGGGAGGAGGAGGTGATACCGCCAACCAGTGGAAGAGGTACCTCAAGGAGGTAATGTCGGTAAGGGATAGGCCGAGGTTCAAGGAAAGCATTGGCGGAAATAGCAAGAAAGCCGCACCGCCGCTCATTTATTTTACCGAGGAAGACTTGAAAGGAGTGGTACCCGGGCACGAAGACGGCCTCGTCATAACTGGAACCGTGGCCAATTTCTGGGTCAAAAGGATATTTGTCGACAACGGTAGTTCGGCCGACATCATCAATTGGAGCGCCTTCCAAACGATGAATTTGAAGGAGGAAGATCTGAAGCCGTGCCAAACCATGTTGTATGGCTTCAATGGAGAAGGCACCAGCTTGAAGGGGGCCATCGATCTTCAGCTAACACTTGGGACGAAGGAAGGTTTCAAAACAGAAAGGGTCACATTCACGGTGGCTGACTTCCCATCCCCATACAATATCATTCTGGGCAGGCCAACGCTCCATAAATGGGACATCCTGATGTCCACCAAGCATCAGAAGATGAAGATGATCGAGCACCTCGACAAAGTCATTACAATTTGCGGAGATCAACAAGAATCCCGGCAGTGTTACTACAACACGATCAGAGAAATGGAGGGAGGCTCGTCGTCCCCACCTCGAATTCGGCAAGGAGAGCAGGGAGGATCTAGGGCCGAGACACATTCATCCCGGAAGCAGTTAATCTGGTAGAACTAGACATGCGGGATATCAAGGAATGGAGACCAGAGCCGGTGGACGAGCTAGAGAATGTCCAGATCGGCGGTTCCTTGGAACAAATTACGAAGATGGGTAAACAATGTGATCCAGAAACCAAGGGCAAGCTGATTCAATGCCTAAGGGAAAATCAGGATATCTTTGCTTGGAAGGCATCCGAGCTACCTGGGATTAAGCCCACCTTCTTTTGCCACAAGCTAGCAATGTATGCCGGTTCCAAGCCAGTGGCACAGAAGAACAGGAAGCTCGGCCCGGATAGGAGGCAAGCTCTGACAAAGCATATTGAAGAGTTGTTGGAGGTCGGATTTATAAGAGAGATACAGTATACAACGTGGCCTTCCAACGTGGTAATGGTGAACAAATCCAACGGGAAGTGGCAGGTCTGTGTCGACTATACAGATCTGAATAAAGTTTGTCCCAAGGATTCGTATCCGATGCCAAGTATCGATCAGCTTGTAGATAA
Source organism: Glycine tomentella (assembly GCA_007407185.1). NCBI lineage: Eukaryota > Viridiplantae > Streptophyta > Magnoliopsida > Fabales > Fabaceae > Glycine > Glycine tomentella. The sequence goes on along the minus strand of PYAF01003912.1, from coordinate 70,338 downwards.
CTCGGCCGGCTTTCAGTTGCTATCATTTATGGATGCTTATTCTGGGTATAACCAGATACCCATGCATCCAGACGACAGAGAGAAAACGATATTCCGAGGTATTGATGCAAACTATTGTTATGATGTCATGTCTTTCGGTTTGAAAAATGCCGGGGCAACCTACCAGCGGATGATGAATAAGGTCTTCTCAGACCAGATCGGGCATAATATTGAAGTATACATTGACGATATGATCCCGAAGACACCGGTGGCCAGGGACCATATCCGAGATTTGGAAGAAATTTTCCAGAAACTAAGGCAGCACAGCATACGACTGAATCCGCTGAAGTGTGCATTTGGGGTAAGAGCCAAAAAATTCTTGGGTTTCATGCTGACTCAAGGGGAATAGAGGTAAACCCGGATAAATGCAAGGCTGTTCTGGATATGCAGTTTCCGTCCAGCAAGAAGGAGGTCCAACAATTGACGGGGAGGATGGCGGCCTTAACCCGGTTTCTTCCGAGGTCCACGAAAAAGGCCCTTCCCTTCTTCAAGTTGTTGAAGAAAGAAGCAAGCATAGGATGGAACTCGACGTTTGAAGAGGCATTTCAGCAGATCAAGACATGCTTCGCTTCACCTCCAGTGTTGTCGAAGCCCGAACCAGGTGAGACGCTTGTCCTGTATCTCTCTTTCGGGGAAGAAGCCATTAGCGCCGTACTAGTCAGAGAAGTGGGCAAGACTCAGCTGCAGGTATATTTCGTGAGCCGAGCTCTGAAAAACTCAGAATTGTGGTACCAGAAGCTCGAAAAGGTGGCTTTTGCTCTGCTCACCACAGCAAAGAGGCTTCGCCCGTATTTTCAAAGACATACCACCGTTGTACGAACAAATCAGCCCATTCGACAGGTGTTGCACAAGCCGAATTTAGCAGGAAGAATGATGAACTGGGCCATTCAGCTATTCGAGTTTGACATTCAGTATGAGGCCCGCCATGCCATTAAGTCCCAAGCTTTGGCCGACTTCATAGTAGAATTAACCCCGACATCATCCATGCAACAGAAAGATAGGGCGTGGAAAGTTTATGTCGACGGTTCATCTAACGCTAAGGGAAGTGGAGCCGGGGTCATCGTCGAAAATCCCGACGGGGTATCTCTTGAGCAATCGCTTCAACTGAATTTTCTGACTTCAAACAATCAAGCGGAGTATGAAGCGTTGATTGCCGGGCTAAAACAGGTAAGGGAGCAGGGAGCGTCACGAGTAAACATCTTCACTGACTCACAGCTTGTTTCCGCCCAGATCGAGGGGAGGTATCAAACCAAGGGCCCTTTACTGGCCCAATACTTAGCTAAAGTAAAGGAAATCATGGCGGAATTTGACGAGGTAATAGTCGCCCACATTCTAAGAGAGGAGAACGCCCGAGCTGATGTACTATCAAAGTTGGCTAATACGAAAGGAGCGGGGAACCACAGGACGGTTATACAACAGAAGCTCGCCTAGTCGGCCTGCGTCATGGTTATACTGGTCGCTGAGGACTGGAGGAGGCCCATAATTAATTACTTGGAGCAAGGAGTCGTCCCAGATGAGGAACTGGAGGCGAAAAGATTGATCCAAGATGCTGCAATGTATGTGATTCTTGACGGTGAACTATACCGCCGAGGCCTACATACCCCGCTACTATTATGTCTAAGCTCGGATCAGGCCGAGTATGTGCTCTCGGAGATACACGAAGGGATTAACGGACAACACATGGGGCAAGGGCTTTGGCACTAAAGGCTCTTCGCGCAGGATATTTTTGGCCGACCATGAAGGCGGATGCAGCGGAACACGTTAAGAAGTGTGACAGTTGTCAGAAGCATGAAAAAATAGTATGGGTCCCTCCATCCGAGCTCAGTTTGATCACCGCTCCGTGGCCCTTTAACAAATGGGGCATGGATTCCTGGGGCCGTTTAAAGCTACGGAAGGTCAAATGAGATGGCTAATAGTGGCCGTTGACTACTTTACCAAGTGGATTGAAGCCGAGCTGTTATCTGTTATCACCTCAGCCCGTGTTCAAAAGTTCTTGGAACGTAGTATAATAGCGAGGTTTGGAATCCCGGCAGAGATTGTTACCGACAATGGGATACAATTTGCCGACAGTACGTTTAAGGCAATGATGATCGGCTTCCACATCAAGCACCACTTTGCCTCAGTAGAGCACCCGCAATCTAATGGCCAAGCAGAGGCAGCAAATAAAATTATCCTTGAAGGGTTAAAGAAAAGAATGCATGAAGTCGGCCCGATATGGATCGAACAACTCTATTATGTGCTTTGGGCTTACAGAATTACGGCCCAAACAGCTACCGGAGAGACCCCATTCAGGATGACTTATGGCTGCGAAGCCATGATTCCTGTAGAGATCGGCCAATCATCTTGGAGAAGGCAGCATATATCTCAGGAAAACGATAATGATACTGCACTTGCTGTCGAGCTGGATTTGATGGAAGAAGTCCGCACTGCTGCCCATCGCCGAAATCTACATCGAAAGGGCAAATTGGCTCAAAGATTCAACAAAAGAGTGAGACCAAGATCTTTTGAAAAAGGCGATCTCGTGTTACGCCGAGCAGACATCAGGAATAAGAATGCCCGAGATGGGAAGCTAGCAGCAAATTGGGAAGGACCATACCGGGTTGTCCAAAATCTTGGGCAGGGAGCATATTTATTGGAGACATTAGACGGCAAGCAAGTCAAACGGACTTGGAAAGTGGACAAGTTGAAGAAGTATTATAGCTGACAATGTGCAGCCTAGAAAGTCCATGTGTTTTCCTTTAGTTGGCTTCCAGTCGGTCATTGGGATCATGAAACTTCACCATGTGTTTCCCTTTAGTTGGCTCTAAGTCCGTCATCGGAATCATGGACACCATGTGTTTCCTTTTAATTGGCTGTTAAGCCCGTCATAGGGATCATGGGAGTTCACTTGGATTTCCCTTAGTAGGAATCACCAGAAAATTTTCATGTATTTCTCATTAGTCGATTATGTGAACCGGGAACATAAAACCCGAGCAAATCTGTCATTGAGATCATGAACTTATGTAAATCTTCGAAGATTATTAATAAAATCCTTATTGTAAGGAACATTTTGTTGTGCACAAACTTTGAGCACTTAGTCGTTGTTTTATATTAACTCGGTCCTGATCAGGCCGACGTAACTATTTAATCATGGGTGAATCATCGAGTTTTCCGAAAGAATTGCATCTACGGATTAACGTTGTGAATATATTAACAGTTGCTAAGACGGGAACATGATCCCATCATCATATTTAATGCCGACCAATGATTTGGATTAAATAATATACTTGGCTGTAGAAGCCAAAATAATGAAGCATTTAAATCTCGACCAACGATTCGGGATAAAAAATACTTGGTCATTAATGCCATTATACGGATGAAATAAAAGCAGCAAATCAAAACTGATAAAAGCCGAGTAAAAATTACTTAGTGCAAATAATTGTGCAGAGTATTCAGGAATTGTTCAAAAAGAGCAAGTAAATAAGTACAAGTAAAACCGGCATCCTGGCCCTTCAGTTTTCATCGCCACCCCGAGCTGGATCCTCCTCGGGCGTTTCCGTCGACTTGAAGTGCATACCCTCTGTGTTCAGCTTGATGCCGGGGTTAAGGAAGCGAACTTGATCCAAAGCATTGTTGAAGGAAGCTTCGGTGGATTGGGCTAGCTGTGACCGAACAAACATAAGCTCGTTGAGAGTATTAGCAACTTGCTTAGTTTTGTTCTCGTTAACAGCAAGTACATCCTTACACCGGGCGACAGCGTCAGCGGCCCGACCTCGGTATACGGACACACTTTCTTCCAACTTGGCCACAGCAGCCCGGGAAGATTCAGCCTCCGCCTGAGAAGTCTTCATCTGGGCCCGAGTAGCCTCGAGCTCGGAAGTCAGCTTGGCCACCAACTCTTGAGCCTCTTTGGTCTCCGCTCGGGATGCTTCCACCTCCTTGGCTGAAGCAGATGCACTTTCCCGAGCAAGGTCCAGTTCCTGTTGAAGTCGCCGGGTCTCATTTTCAGAAGCCTCAAGCTTGGCAGCCACCTTGCAAGCTTTTTTATTTAGGGATGCCAAACTTCCGAGCAAGGTGGCACTTTTGAGGCAGGTCAGCTCCATCGAGCTCAGCTCATCCAGCTCGGGGTCTGTGAAGGGAACCAAGTCGGAATACCTTTTGGGTGCCCAAATAACTTGGAAGAGTTCCTGAGTTACACCCTGGTCCCAGAGAGATCGGGGGGACAGTTGGATGTGTTCTTCGGGAGGTTCAGGCACCGACGCAGGGGCATCAGCAGGGGCCAGAGTATCAGGAACAACGTCGGCCATGGGCTCGTCAAGGATGATGACGGGTGCCTCGGCCGTCGGAGAAGATTGAAGAGGGACTGAGGGAGCCTCAATAACAGGCTCGGCAAGAACTGGGGCTGGGCGGGAATCACTGGCCGTCGCCTTGCTTTGCCCTCGGTCAGCTTTCGCTTCTTCCGAGACTTGAGGGCCACGAGTTGAGCAGGTCGGGGAGCCGGGTTGGAGTTCATCTCAACAGCTGCACAACAATAAAGTGAATGTTAGCAGAAAAGAAGTGAAGTTCTTAACACTATTTTCGAAAGAGATTTAAACTAACCACACTGAATATAATAAGAAATAGGAGCCAAGCTCTATGATTCTTTGTACGACAATATTCGAGCAGCAAAGGTAGCATCAGAATCCGACAACCAAGTCTCGTCGGTTCGATAAAAAGTAGGAGGGACATCGTGATGGCTGGAAGACCAATATAATGGGAACTTCCAGGATCCCGAGGAGGACTCAGAGGAGTTTGAGAAGAAAGGATGTTGGCCGGGTTCAGCAACAACTTTAAAAAATTTATCTTTGAAGCCTTTAAAGGAATCAACATACAAAGAAAAGAGCCAACGATCAGGTTGGCTGCGGTCATTACGAGCCCGGAAAGAGGTCCACCCTTTTTGGTCGGCAGGCTCTTTACCTGATCGGTTGGTTTGGACAGTGAAAAAAAATAAAAGAATAGGGGACAAGTGCAAGGAATTTCTAGTTTTTGACAAAGAATTTTGAAGGGTTGCATAAAAGCCCAGTCATTCGGATGAATTTGAGAAGGGGCGACTTGCAGGTGATTTGACACCCGCATTTGGAAATCGGTAAAAGGAAGATGAACTCCCAACTGAGTAATGACATCTTTATAAAAGAAAAAGAAATCAGGGTCATTCCCTTCTCGGGAGGAGCAGATAGGCTCACCCGAGCGCGGAAGGCAGATATAAAAGCCTTCTTAAACCGGATTAAAGCAAGGTCCTCGGAATCCAATACCTAGGTGTGTTGTAACACCTCATGGGTGACCCAGGGGAACCTACCTGTTAAAGCAGGGGAGGGAGTTTGAGATCGAGACCCAGTTGCAGATTCCTCAACAGTTCTGGCCTGAGAAGAGTCCATAATCACCTACGATAATAAAGAAAATAGCAATTAGTAAAATACCTAGAAGAAGAACCGTCAAGGGGCTGGGGTGAGAAGAGGTCGGAGCCGGTACGGCGGAATCTTCAACAGAAGTCGGTACCCTAACACTATGATCTAACCGGGGTAGTGGGGTATTGGCTTCTTTTGGAGGAGTCCTAGGAACCCTGATGGGGTTATGACGACATCGATCCAGCAGGTCCTCGGCCTGTCTATTGAGATCCCTACTGGCTAAGTACATAAATTCCTCAACACATTTTGAACAATGTTCATATTGAATTTCAAACTTTGGCTCAGGCACGGGGCTGGTTCCAGAATTGATTAGAGGGGCATTACTCGAAGGAATGGGAGCCCTAGGGGGTACCCTAGATTCTGAAGCAAGTATCGATGACCTTTGATGTGATGATGATCCTACCCTAGAGGACCCTAATCTGGAAGGATTGGGAGGTTTGGGAATAGGGGCTCTTGAATTGCCAGGGTTAGAAGGAACTCGAAGAAGGGATTTTCTCTTTTCTTCTTCAGAAAGGGGCAAGCCAAAAAACTAGAATGCAGCATGAGGAGAAACTGATTTGCGGATTTTCTCTTCTTGTTCAGGAGTGTATTTCATGGTTTATATTTATATTGAAAGAACACAGAAATGTGGAAAAAGCAAAAGAACTGGGGAATAGGAAAAGAGAAAGAAACGTGCAAAAAATATCGGCACTTAGGGTTTGTGCAGAGCAGGAAAAAACATAAGGAATTGAAATGGCAGTAAATAAAAGAAGAGTGTAAATGAGAAATACCTGGAATAGAGGAGGGCTGATGGCGGAGAATTGACAGCGAGGAACGAATGACTCAGAGAAGGCACAGGAAGAAGCGAGAATGCAGAAGTTGCAAATGATGCAGAAGAGACACAAGGGAAGATGAATGAAGAAGTTAATCGCAATAAAGCACTATAATAAAATGAAACGTAACCGCCAAAATTCAAAAGTTATGGATAATAACTGCTGGATATGGAAGGACGTGGAAGGGGCAAAGGTGTCATTAGTGAAGCATGCAAAGAAAGGATAGAAGTTGATTGACAAGACACGTGGCAATTGGGAACGAGAAGTCGTTCCATTCCTCTATGTTCATAGCTGTCCAGGCTACCTTGAAAAGACAATAGATAGCTCGACATCAAAGTCGGTGGGAAATAACTACTGGAGATTGTCAGATGATGGATTGTTTCGGCAAGGGACAGACACGAAGTATATCTCGGTTCGGACATTGATCATCTCGGGTCGGATGCTGATCACCTCGGCTCGAACCTTGATCACCTCGGTTCAGATGATGATCACCTCGGCCCGGATTTCAATTAACTTGGCTCGGATTTTGCTTAAAAACCTAGTTGGCTTCGGTGTTGATACACCTGGCCACCCAGAATGCTAGATGACCGGACTGAGGGGCATCTGTTACGGATAAAAGATAAATGATATATTATCTTTTGTCCTATTAATTCAAATATTCAAATTCCCACTAATCCGTTATCACAACCACCAGAAGATAGAAGATATAACGGTTATCTTCCAGTTATCTATATCTCCAAATATCTCGGAAGAAGATATTGGGCTTCAACCGTCTGTTATCAAAATCCAGGTTAGAATCCTATAAATACAGCACACACCATGGTGAAAGGTACACACAATTCTGACTCTCTCTTTCCATTCACATGGCACACATCGCACACCAATTGCACTGTGAGTATTGCTGCTGTGATCTTCTTCTTCCTTGAGTTGCTTTAGTTTCATAAGCTTCTTAAGAGAGAGAGAGAGCCTGATCCAACATAAAGCATCCAACACCACTTGTTGGACATTTCTGTTCTCTCCGAGCAGAACAGTTGTCATCATTAATTTTGTTAAATAATAAATTAAATAGATAAATGAAGTACTCGAATAAATAATGATATTTTTAATTAATAAAAATGCTTAGGAGAACTTCTTTATTAAAAAAAGTTTTATATTTTTAATATAAAAATTCTCAAAAATAGTTATCACTTATATTCAAATATGTCAAAATATTCAAATAGTATGTTGTACTGCTATGTATGGACCATAATTATAAGCGTGACCAAGGGTTGCTCGCTTTCTTATTCCCATTTTGTGGGTCATTTTATTTTATTGTGTTTTGCTTACTGTTTTTGGATCATAATTGTATTGAACGGACATCAAAAAAGAAAGAATAATATTTTTGAATATTTTATGTTGCTAAACACAAAATCAACACTCATTATTTATCTCTATTTTTCTTTTTAAAATGTTACTTATCATAATTATATATTACATATATTATCTCTTTCTTAGAAAAAGAAAAAGACAAGTCCAAATGACCACTCAAGTCAGGTGATGAGAAATATTTCAAAGAATAAGATGAGAAACTTACTAAATTGACCCCGTGAAAGTGATTGTCACTAAGATCCAATCGTAACAAGGAAGGCAAAGAATACCATCAACTTGGAATTGTCACTAAAGTCTAAAGTAGGGCTCACAATTGTGGAAGTTTAATAGTTTATTGATTTTTGTTGGAATGGGGTCAACTAATTTATTAAATATTAAATCTAAAAAGGAGAATTGAGTGAGTAATCAATCAAAATTGGGGATATTGCTGCAAGAAATTATTATATGTTTCTTCCTATAATATTATTTCATCTATTAAAACTATATATATATATATATATATATTATTTTCATATGTTAAAAATGATGTACTAATATTATTAAAAGGTAATACTAAATATCAGCTAATGTACTTATATTAATTTTAAATAAAAGTAAAGCTAATAATTTTTAACTAAAATATGTTAAACAAAATATAATAAAAATAAAATATAGATTAAACAATTAAACGGTAAAAGTAGAACACACCATTTAATACCACATGCATCATGACACACAATAACCAACACTCTCTCGGAGTATGGTGGAACACGGTCAAGGGGGAAAATTTCCAAGAATAGATAGCTTACCTGCTCCGACACTACACCAACTCTCTCTCGTCCTAGTGGTCACAACCACTAACGTCCTCCATATCACACTTTCTAAAAAACGTCCAGGAAAGCTAAGGATCGGCTTTTCCTAAGCTGGAACGCCCTAAAACCTTATTTCCCTTCGAAATGGAACTTGTTGGGCTCTTGGAGAAAGTGATCTTTCCATTTGGAGGTTTTTATAAGGAACAAAGGTCGGAACCTAACAATTGGGTGGTTCCTTTCAACTTTTTAGTTGCATGCAAAGGGTTTAGGTCGAGGGTAAGAGGTGACGAAGTTTCTCTCTCTATGAAATGAAGAAAATAGAGAAAGGGAGCAGACGATGATGTTTCTGCAAGGAAATGTGTAGGAATGATCATATATATATAAATGACTCTGGCGCATGGGTTACACGCTTCTGATGCCACTCTGGCACTATCGGCTTCTGATGTCACTCTGACACTATCGGGTGCAAATTATACTGTTAAGTCTACATTGTCGAGTTTGGTATGCATAACCTGGGTACCCTTGGGCAATATCAGTTCAAGGTCTGTCCTCATCCGGGTTCATACTCCAACACCTTATTAAACTAAGGTTTACCCCTCTCCCGAGTTCATGCATGCCTCGTCACCTTACAAAATTCAAGATCAACCCTCGTCCGGGTTCATGCTTCGGCACCTTATTAAGGTCTTTATAAACGCGAGGTCTCCCCCTTTCGGGTTCCTACCTCGGTTACTTAATAAACGCGAGGTCTCCCCCTTCCGGGTTCCTACCTCAGTCACCTAATAAACGCGAGGTCTCTCCCTTCCGAATTTCTACCTTGGTCACTTAATAAACGCGAGGTCTCTCCCCTTCCGGATTCCTACCTCGGTCACCTAAGAGTCACAAGACCCAACTATAGCCCCGTATAGGAACCCCACAAGGAAACTCAAATCATGCAATTTGAGTAATCTGACAACATTCACTCATTGGCAGCGAAATTGCATCCACACAAATTTGAGTGCCTATGTTGTATTGATAATGTGTTGAGTATAAAATTTGGTAACAAACCACGGAAAGAAAAGTGCAAGAAATGTAATGAAATCATTCATTAGCTTTCACCTAAAAGTTTAAGCTCTTTAAGAAGAGTTTATTCTTCTAAAATGACATTTTTGGTCGTATGTAATGTTTGTGGATAACCTTTTAGCTCTAGTTCACAATGATGCTCTAGCCTCTTTGGCTGTTGTTTAGTTTTCTATAAAACATCATTTAAAAAAAACGTTGGTGTATATTCCTGGTACATAATTTCTTGATTAAGATTGTGTTTGGATACTCGTTGTATGACTTATATCCAAGTTCAACGAGACACACTTTTCAAAGCAAAAAATGACAACACAGGTATACTGAAACTTTTGTGTGAACGATGTTTGCGTTAAATTGAAGTCCTATACAAACAAGCTCTAAGCTTTATGTGTATGTAATGATTGGAATTCCTACATTAACTATTCAGTATTGTTTTCCGTAGATGACACCAATGATGATGATACATTGATGCTTATAGACCCACTTGGTTAAATTATCCTTAGGCCTTAGTCATGAATGAAGTTATTCCTATCAATCCATGCATACCGAATTATCAATGCTTTAAGGTTGAACTGAGGGTTGTTTGGAGTTGCGGCGGCAATAGGTGTAAGATTAAAAATGACTCAAAATTTAATTTAATTTTATAGTTTTTTAATATATTTTTTATATTTTTATAAATAAATTAATGTTGTTATTTATTTTATTATTCAATTTTTATTCAAATTAAAATGTGATATGTTATTAAAAAGTGTCACTCTTTTAATTAATTTTTCTTATACTTTTATAATCATAAATTCATATTGATTGAATTTTTAACTCTATATATCAACATATTGAAGAAATAGAAAAAAAATTATAAAATAAATAAAATGAAATTAGTATTTTCATTTTTAAACAAAATATATGTAAATTTTAATATGAAATGATGTTTTGACAATGATAAATAATAATGATGTAGATAGAGAATTGTATTTGTAGAACATAATATAAAAAATAAATTAAATCATAAATTTAATTAATATTTTAAATATATATATATATATATATATATATATATATATATATATATATATGCAAGTGAGTTTATCCAACCTTGATAAAATTTAATAAGAGTATAAATTGGTTTCAAAAATATAATATAGTCTCTTTTAATTCATTCTCAATCTCTTCAGTTTTAATCTTAACTCGTACTATGGCATGCTTGACGTACAAGTGGTGGCTAATAAGTTTTTATCTTTGGAGATTAGAGTCAAAATTTTTGAGCCAATATAATCACATGGTATGACCACTCATTTTGGTATCTACGATCATCATATTTTTTTCTTATTTGTAAACAACTTGAAATACATCATTCAAGAGTCAAGAGAGATGAGATTTGTTACAAAAAAGGAAAAAACTTAAAATTACAGAAAACATACAGACACACACAGAAGAACCATATTAAACTAAGTTAAACTATTTTGTTCCCATATTATTTGTCCTTTTCACTTTTCATTAATTAAGCATACCTTCAACAAGTCTCGCTAGCCATTGTGGTTTCCCAATCATGAAAACATTATATCCCAAAAGCATTCCAAATAGCAACCCACATGCATATCCTACTGCCACAGGTTTCTAGCCAAATCCTGATTCTTCATGGTGAAATGTCGAATGTGGTGGCCAATCTTCATCCTTATTGCAGGATTTTGACAAAGGGAATCAACATAGCATTGGATTTCCAGCATAAGAATCATTTCCAAATGTGTTAAACTGTCCACCTGTAGGTATGATACCCTCAAACTGGTTTTGCGAAAGGTTCAACACAGCCAGAAAATTCAAATTGATCAAAGCCACAGGAATCTCACCTTTCAACTGGTTCCACGAGAGGTCCAACCATTCCAAATTTCTTAAATTACCAAAGGATCGTTGTATGGTACCAGTGATTGCATTGTGCAAAAGGTTAAGCCCTTTGAGAGAATGCAATTCTCCAATGATTATCGGAAGTTCTCCTTCAAACATATTATTTGATAAATCAATGGTTGTGAAAATAGTTAATATCCTCTCGAGTTCCATGTATTGACCTTTCATTACAACCATTACTGAATCATTATAGAAACTCTGGTTATCCATATATTTGAAACTAGTTTGGCTGTCATTCACACTCACAATTTCTTGAAAGTTCTTGATGTATGATGCTGGCAAGGGCCCACTAAAATTGTTATTTGAGACATCAAAAATTCTCAGCATGGGAAATGGATGCTTGGCACCGAAACAAGTGATGACACCATGAAAATTATTTGATCGCAAACTGAGTACCTGTAACTCCTGAAGGCTTTCTAGCCAATGGGGAAATGTATCCTTTATGTTATTGTCTGTCAGGTCCAAAACTTCCAGATTTGTGCCGTGGGCCAAAGACCGTGGTAATGGTCCATCCAATTGGTTGTCATTCAACTTTATAGTCTCCAATCCATTTTCCTTAGAAAAGTTCCTAGGTATTCTGCCATAAAGGTTGTTCTTTTGCAAATCCAATGCCCAAAGAAAAGGAAATGTTCCCAGGCAGTATGGAATGGGGCCTGTCAAGTTGTTATGAGCCAAGTTGAGTACATTGAGGGAGCTTGCGTTGCACATTGCTGAAGGAATGTTTCTAGTCAGCTCATTATTTGAGACTGAAAAGTATACAATAAAGTCATTGTTGGGTGGAATTGGGAGATCTCCTTGCATCTTATTGAAACTGAGGTCAATAACATAAATGTACTTCTAGGAGTGGAAGAGCTTCTCATGAAACCACTGGGGAATGCTTCCACGAATGTTGTTATGATAAAGATCTAGTGGGAACAGATATTGAAGTTGTGCTAAGAATTTTGGGAAATTATTAATATTACATGTAGATAAATATAAGAATTCAAGGTTGGGTATGATGTAGTGGGCGGTACTATCAAAGTTAATAGAGAGAAAACTATTGTGAGAAAGATCGAGGTAATATAGATTTTCTAACTTTGAAAATTGATGGAAGTCCAGATGACCACTCAAATTACCTTGCAGTTTGTTAGTAGAGAGTGACAAGTATTCCAAAGAATAAGATGAGAATTCACCAATTGACCCCGTGAGGTGGTTGTCGCTAAGATCCAACTTTAACAAGGAAGGCAAAGAATAACACCAAGGTGGAATTGTTCCATTTAGCTTGTTATCAGACAAATATAGAAACAACAATTTTGGAAGTTTATTGGTTTCACTTGGAATTGGTCCCTCTAATTTATTCTTCCTTAAATCTAAAAAGAAGAGTCGAGTTAGATTAAACACGGTTGAGGGAAGTAGTCCATTGAAATTGCATCGGCTCAGAGCTAGCATTTTAAGAGACTTCAAATGGCTAACGGAATTGGGAATGTTTCCCGAGAAAGCAGTAACAGAGAGATCCAAGTACCTTAGTGGAGTACTCCAGTTGGACTTTGGAAGTTCACCTCTGAGGTCTTTATTATGATCCAAATATATTTGTTGAAGATTGGGTAAAGAGAGGATGTCACTCGATAGATTCCTTCATTTGTAAAACTACCGAGATCAAGTGACAGTAATTTGGACAAGTGAGAGATTGTGGAGGGAATGTGACCAATGAATCCAGAGTATGACAAATTTAGATGCATGAGATTCACCAGATCACCAATTACAGAGTATAATGAAGAGCCAGAAAAATGATTATATGCTAGGTTGAGTCGTTGAAGGTGTCTTAGGCTAAAGATGGTGCTGTTGGGATGGAGTTGACCTTCAAGATAACTGCAGCTAAGGTCAAGGCAAATCACGTGGCCAGAGATGATGTCGCACGTGACCCCATCCCAATCACGTGGCCATATCTTTCTGTTATGATACTAAGTTGTTGAGGAGTAGAAATGTTGACTTGGTAAAATGAATGGGCCCTTTATCTAGGGCCTGCAGGAAATACCACAACAGTAGCCCCCAGCTCGGTTGGTCAGCATCCTGACCTTCCGAGCTGTATCGGCTGAGCTGAGATTGAGCAGGACTCATTGATTGTCGACTTTCACGAAGAGGCCGAGATTCTTCCCGGGTTAGTGATCTCGTCAACGATCCTTTCTAGTGATCTCGGCTTTAAAGGCTGCTTTCAGACTCTTATTGTTTGGGGAATTATTAAGTTGTCTTTTCACCTGCTCTTCTGATTTAATGCGTCGATGTAGCTCCTGATGCCTTAATCATGAGTTTTCGAATTTTTTCCTGTCTTACCCCTCATTTAATGCAGGAAAAGTCATTTTCGCCCTTGATAACCTCACATGCCTTGGAGGTTACTTTTCTGAAACTCTTTGTATGCAGGTTTTTGGCGGTTACTTGTGCTTTAATTTCCTTGGGTTCCCTTTTGCTATCATTTTTCCCTTGTACGCTCGTGTCTCCTTCCTCTACTAAAAAGAAATTCTCTTCAACCTATCCGCTTCTGACGTTCCACCTTTGTTGAAGCTTCTATTTAGGTATTTATCATCATCAACCCTTATCGTAGTCAGTTGCATTGTTCTTTACCCGTAATCTTGTATTTGTAGTGTTCTTTTCATGCTTCCCCCATTGTTCACATTAACCCTTTCACCATAAGGTTTCTTTCCTCATATTTTCTGGTCATTTCGTGCAATCTTTCCTTGTCGTTACATGCCATGGATCTTACTCCTGAGGAGGAAATGTACGTTCGAAAGAACATTCCTCCTAAATCTGCATTCTGGTTTTGGGGCCTCCCCCTTTCTGAAGAAGAGAAGAGGATGAAACTATTAAAAGTTTCTTATGGGGATTCGGGGGTGTCAAAAGGGTCCCGTTCCAAGTACCCCTCCACTCGTAGGGGTATTCGCATAAGCACAGATTATAGTAGGATGAGTCCGTCAGAAATTTTGGCGGATCGGGCCCTTGAACAAGCTTCTTTCGCTAGGGCTGTTAGGTCTAGAAATCCTTCTGGTGATGTTTGTTCCCCTAGGGTTGTAAGGTCCCCCAGAAATCTGTCTGTAAATCCCTGGTCGTCTTCCACCAATAGCACTAACTCTTCTCACATTGCCAATCCGAGCCATCTAGACATCGCCTATGAGGTTCACTTCGAACCCTGTTCGAAATGTATGGATGAATTTCACTATTGTGCCCAAGTTGGACAATATGAACGAACTGGCGAGATACTCACGTCATGCCATCACAATCTGGTTCGAAGGGCCATTCCTGTGACGGCTAGGGTTTCTTGATCGTCCTTGTTGGATGCCGGGACTAGGGGGCCGACTTCTCTTAATGTTAGCTCGGCACCAGCCATCTCTTCAACTCTTTCAGCCGCACCTTCAGGTATTAATCACTAATTTTCTATTTTTATTTTGTCGTAGGTTGTTATGGATACCCCGTCGACGGAAATGATCGGCGAGTCGCATTCGGCAGGATCCCAACCCAACGGTCCTTCTCCCTTTTAATTTCCAAATTTCCTTGGGTCACTTACAAAGTGCTTCGTACTTCCTCCATCTCGACCCCGGAGAGTGTTGCCGCTCTCCCTGTTGGTAATCAGGACGGATTTTCTGTTCATCCTCCCGCCCCGGATGAGCCCATTTGATCGTGTGACGGGGAAGGTGAGCGCAATTACTTTTTCTTCTGCAAAGACATTATTACACGTCTCGGAATCCAATTTCCTTTGTCGGATTTTGAAATGCAGCTCCTGAACTATCTTCACTTAGCCCCTTCTCAATTGCATCCGAATAGTTGGGCTTTTGTGAAATCTTTCGAGGATTTGTGGGTGGAATTAAGTATTCCTTGTACCGTCCCCCTTTTCTTCTGTTTCTTTAATGTGCACACTGGCCGCACTGGTCGAGAACATGCATCTCGGAAGGGTGGACTTCTCTTCGAAGTCACTCTGACTGTCGTCTTTTTTCTATCTTCACTGATTCCTTTAAAAACTTTAAAAATAATTATTTCAAAGTTGTAGCCGAAACCAGTAAACAACCCTTCTTCCTTCGGGGTCCGGAGTCACCCGATGTAGAGTGGAAATTCCCTCTCTACTGGACCCAAGAACATCATGCTTATCCTCCTGCCTCCTACCACTTTGACGAGTCCAGCCTCTCAGACATAGAGCCATTGGCGCTTGTCTAGATTAACTTGCACCGAGAAGCTCAAGGTTTATTGAATGTTAAATAAATAGTGTTTACCTTTTCCATGTCTTTATGTTAACTATTTGTTTTACAGCAACTGAGATGGAGGATCCGTCTGTCAACCTCGTACGTCGCCCCCCACTGGCGGCCAGTGTCTTCGATACCTGCAGAAGCTTCCGGCGGCGATCTCGGCCAAAAGACGTCGAGTTGATGTGCCCAGCGGTTCACAGAAATCATCTCGGCTGAACCTGTTGTGGGAGAAGTTGCATCGGAGTTGAGCCTGTAACCCGAGATGCCGATCCTGATCGTATCTCGGGTGCTGCAAATGACATCCCGGCTGCTACTATTGTTGCTACCAGCCCCACGGCCGCTTCTACACTGTCACCGGGGTGCCTGTGGGAGAAATGAGTTGACGACATTTTTCCATTCACTAGGGCCCCCAAGCGTTTTTCCGATTCGAGCCCCCTTCTCTGATGAGGACATCCAGGAGCTCGACCAACTACACTTGCAAGCTTGCAAGTGTACTTCTCTGGTGCCGAGCCTAGTCTCGTTGAAATCTCGGCATACAAGCTAAAAGTGGAGCACACGATGTTAAAGGATGAGCTTGCTTCTTCTCGTGAGGGGTTAGCGGTCGCTAATGAAGGTCTCTCTTCTGCTCACGACGAGCTCCAAACGATGAAGGGTTATGTCGACTCCTTGGAAGCCTCTTATGATGCTGCCTCCGCTCAAGCCAGCAAGGCCTGAGGTGATGCCGATTCCTTGGCTCAAGAACTTGCTGATTTGAGGGCTCTCTATGAGAAATCTCAAATGGAGACATTGCAAGCCAAGAAAGATGTGGCCGAGCTCCAGTAGGTGCTAGGATTGGTGGCAGAAGAGGCTTTTTCAAACGCCTTAGAGTAGGTCCAACATTTGAACCGGGGAGTGACACTGTATCTGGAAGGGGCTCATTGCCGAGCATATATTAAAAATGGTGAGTTGGTTCCTTACATTCCTTCGGAAACTCCTTCCCCGACCGAGAATACTGAGGTTGCTGCTGGCGAACAAGTGTGATTTGAAGAGCCAGGATGTCGGTTTCACTTGTAGCTGTTACTTATTTGAACAATCATTTAATGCTCGACTTATCTAGACATTCATACTTCTACTTTCATTAATGTATCTGGTTTCCGTCATAATCTGCTTTATCTTCTTGTGTCTTTGTTCGGCTCCAACGGCCGTTTTCGTACCCAAGTCGGTAGTCGGGATTTGAATATTGAGTTTCGAAACTATGTTCCAGTCCTGGCAGCTGTTAACGTTATTCATAAGGCTTTTATCAATGGATGTGATTCTCACCTCTCCACGACTAAATGGTTACGTCGGCTTGATCAAGGCTGAGTTAATGCATAATGGCTACTAGGCTCAACTTTATGCACAATATATATAATTCCCTCATAACAAGGATTTTATTGATATTTTTCGAAGATTACATAAATTCATAATCCCAATGAAAGATTCGCACGGGTGCTATGTTCCCGGCATACATAATCAATTAATGAGAAACACATGGATACATAATCTGCGGTTGTCATAAAAGGTCTACCCCAATATTGATCTCGGGTCCCTGTCTATTTATTATTAACCCATGATCCCCATGAAAAATTCAAAATCGATTAAGGGGAAACACATGGATGACAATTAAATATTAAGGATTTACCCGGATATTAATCTCGGGTCCTTGTTTATTTAATATTGATCCATGATCCCTATGAAAGGTTCAAAATCAATTAAGGGGAAACACATGGATTCTATCACGGCTCCGAATCTTCAGCTAAAATATGTCTTCAACTTGTCGGCGTTCCAAGTGCGCTTTACCTGTTTACCTTCAAGGGTTTTAAGCGTGTACGCTCCTTGTTCCAGACTCTGAATGACACGGTACGACCCCTCCCAGTTGTATGCTAATTTCCCCTCCCGGGCGTTCTTGTTCCCGATATCAGCTCGTCGTAGTACGAGATCTCCCTCCTCGAAGGACCTTGGCTTCACTTTTCGGTTGAATTTGCGGGCCGTTATCTTCTTCATATGCAAATCTCAACGATGTGCTAAAGCACGGACTTCCTCTATTAGGTCCAGCTTAGCGGCTAATTTCGCGTTATTATCTTCTGTGCGTGACACATGTTGTTTTCTCCACGAGGGTTGCCCGATCTCCACGGGTATCATTACCTCGCAGCCGTATGTCATCCTGAATGGAGTTTCCTGAATGGCGGTCTGGGCCGTGGTTCTGTGTGCTCATAGGACATAGTATAACTGTTCGACCCAATTTGGGCCGGCTTCGTGCATCCGCTTCTTTAATCCATCTAAGATAATTTTATTGGCGACTTCAGCTTGGCCGTTGGACTGCGGGTGTTCTACCGATGAAAAATGATGTTTTATATGGAATCCGGTCATCATTTCCTGAAACTTCTTATCGGTGAATTGTGTTCGATTATCCGTGACAACTTCTGCGGGAATTCCAAATCTTGCAATTATGTTGCGCTCAAAAAACTTTTGGATCCGGGCCGAGGTGATGGTGGCTAAAGGTTCGGCCTCGATCCATTTCGTTAAGTATTCAACAACTACTATTAACCATTTCATCTGACCCTCCGTTGCCTTGAATGGTCCTAAAAGGTCCATTCCCCATTTGTGGAAGGGCCATGGGGTTGTGATTGAGGCTAACTCAGCTGGTGGAGTCCATAATATCTTGGCATGCTTTTGGCAGCTATCACATCTC
The DNA here is from genome assembly GCA_007407185.1 of Glycine tomentella. Classification (NCBI taxonomy): domain Eukaryota; kingdom Viridiplantae; phylum Streptophyta; class Magnoliopsida; order Fabales; family Fabaceae; genus Glycine; species Glycine tomentella. Next base: position 52,032 of record PYAF01003912.1, on the reverse strand, counting down.
TTTACATGCTTGGCCGCGTCTATCTTCATCGTCGGCCAGAAGTATCCAGCTCGGAGTGCTTTTAATGCTAACGCTCTCACGCCCATATGCTGGCCATTGATTCCCTCGTGTATTTCCGTTAGCACATACTCGGCTTAGTTCGAGTTCAGGCATAACATCATCGGAGTGTGGAGTCCTCTGTGGTATAACTCACCGTTGACAATTGTGTACATGGCGGCTTCTCGGACCAATTTCCTCGCTTCTACTCCATCATCTGGTACGATCCCCTGCTCCAAGCAGTCAAGGATTGGCCTCCTCCAATCTTCCTCGGTCGAGATTACCATAACACACGCGGGTTGGGCGATTTCCTGCTGAATGACTGTTCTATGATTTCCCGTGCCCTTCGTGCTCGCCAATTTTGACAGTATATCGGCCCTGGCATTTTCTTCCCTCGGGATATGGGCGACGATGACTTCATCGAATTCTGTAATTATTTCTTTAACTTTAGCCAGATATTTAGATAACAGGGGCCCTTTGGTTTGATACCTTCCTTCAATCTGTGCTGAAACAAGCTGCAAGTCGGTGAAGACGTTGACCTTCATCGCTCCCTGTTCCCTGATCTGCTTTAGCCAGACAATCAGTGCTTCGTATTTTGCTTGATTATTAGACGTTGGAAAATTAAGTTGTAGTGACTGTTTGAGTGCCACCCCTTCAGGATTCTCAATGATGACTCTGGCTCCACTTCCCTTGGAATTGGATGACCCATCAACATATAATTTCCATGCTGGACGCTCCCGTTGGTTCGATGATGTCGGAGTTAACTCTACTACAAAATCGGCTAGGGCCTGAGACTTAATGGCGTGCCGAGCTTCATAGTGGATATCGAACTCGGATAATTGGATGGCCTAGTTCATCATTCTCCCCGCCAGATCCAATTTGTGTATTACTTGCCGGATAGGTTGATTTGTTTGGACAACAATAATGTGGCTCTGAAAGTACGGTCGAAGCCTTTTGGCCGTGGTAAGGAGAACAAAAGCCACTTTTTCGAGCTTCTGATATCGTAACTCTGAATTCTTTAGGGCTCGGCTGACGAAATAGACTGGTGCCTGGGACTTGCCGACTTCTCTGACTAGTACAACACTTATGGCCTCCTCTCCGACCGCGAGGTATAGAAACAACGTTTCCCCAGGTTCTGGTTTTGAAAGTACTGTGGGCAAAGCCAAACATGTCTTGATTTCTTGGAAAACTGCCTCGCATTCCCAGCTCCAACCCACGCTAGCCTCTTTTTTCAACAGTCTGAAGAAAGGGAGTGTTTTTTCTGCAGATCTTGGGAGAAACTGTGTTAGGGCGGCCATTCTCCCCGTCAGCTGTTGGACTTCTCGCTTGTTGGTTGGGAATTGCATGTCCAAGACCGCCTTACACTTGTCTGGATTTGCTTCTATTCCCTGATGGGTAAGCATGAAACCAAGGAACTTCCTAGCTTTTATTCCAAAGGCGCACTTCAACGGGTTTAAGTGTATGTTGTTCTGTCTTAATCGGAGGAAGGTTTCCTCCAGATCTTGGATATGATCTCCACTTGTCGCTGTCTTTGTTATCATGTCGTCGATGTATACCTCGATATTACGCCCAAGTTGACTCGCGAAGACCTTGTTCATCATCCGTTGGTAAGTTGTCCCAGCATTTTTCAGTATGAACGGCATTACGTTGTAGCAATAATTTGCCTCGGCTCCTCGGAATGCCGTCTTTTCTTGATCATCCGAGTACATGGGTATCTGATTGTATCTGGAATAAGCGTCCATGAATGACAACATCTGGATCCCAGCTGAGTTATCTACAAGTTGGTCAATACTCGGCATTGGATATGAATCCTTGGGGCACACTTTATTTAAGTCCGTATAATCAACACAAACTCGCCACTTCCCATTGGATTTTTTGACCATGCCCACGTTAGAGAGCCACGTGGTGTATTGTATTTCTCTTATGAACCCGGCCTCCAGCAACTCCTCGATATGCTTCTCCAGAGCTTTCCTTCTATCCGGACCGAGTTTCCTGTTCTTCTGCTCCACTGGCTTAGAGCCGAGGTACACAGCTAATTTGTGGCAACAGAAGGTAGGCTTGATCCCGGGAATCTCGGAAGCTTTCCAAGCAAACACATCTTGGTTTTCTGAGAGACATTGAACTAACTTATTCCTGATTTCTGGACTGTTCTGCTTGCTTATCTTTGTGATTTGCTCGGGGGAACTTCCGATTTGAATATCTTCAATTTCATCTACTGGTTCCGGTCTCCCTTCTTCAATATCTCACATATCTAGCTCGACCAAGTTGATCGGCCTCCGGGATGGACGTTCCTCACCTTTGCGCTCCACCGGGTCTTCTTGATGTATCCGGGGTGGTGTAGTGGAGCCCCCATTCTCCCTTACTGTATTATAGTAACACTGCCTCGATTCTTTCTGGTCGTCGCATATGGTGATGACTCTGCCGTGGTTTCCAATCATCTTCATTTTCTGATGTTTGGTGGACATGAAAATGTCCCATTTGTGAAGAGTCGGTCTGCCCAAGATGATATTGTACGGTGATGAGAACTCGGCGACGGTAAACATTACTCTTTCTGACTTAAATCCCTCCTTGGTTCCCAATGTGAGTCTGAGGTCAATGGAACCCTGCAGAGCAGTGCCACCCCCGTTAAAACCTATTAGTATGGTTTTGCACGGCTTCAAATCCTCTTCATCCAAGTTCATCTTTTTGAATGCGCTCTAATTAATGATATCAGCTGAACTTCCATTATCGATGTATATCCTCTTGACCCGGCAATTAGCTACCGTCCCCGTTATTATGAGCCCATCTTCATGACTGGGAACCACGCCCCTCATGTCTTCCTCAGTAAAATAAATTAGTGGGGGAACGTTCTTCTTATTGCTTTCTTTAAACTTTGGTTGGGCTTTTACAGACATGACTTCTTTGAGATATTTCTTTCTCTGGTTAACGGTGTCGCCTCCACCTCCCATGGCTCCGGAGATAACGTTGCATTCAAACTCAGGCTTCGGGAATTCTTCATCCTTCTTGTTCTTCTTTTCATCTCGGCTTTTATCATCGTGTCGGCCTTTTCTTTTGTCTTGCTGCCCTTGGGTTTTGATAACATATTGTCGCAGTTTCCTTCCGCGAATGAATTTCACTATCACATCATGGAGATCCCAACACTGATCAGTCGTATGGCCCGGTCCATTGTGAAATTTACAGAATCGGGAGTAATCCAGGCCTTCTTTTTTGAAGACTGGATGAGGGTGGTCAACTTTCCTCATGTCCGTCAAGGCAACCTCCTTCCAAATCTGGGCTCAAGAAGTATTTAACAGGGCGTACTTGTCGAACTTCCTGGGCCTAAATCCGACGTCAGGGGTGTCCCTTGGAGGTTGGCCTATGTGGGCGTTCGCCATCTGTCAGCCGGTGTGTGCTCCCTCTTGGTGTCGGTTCCTTGGTGGAGAAGGCTTTCTCCTGTTCTCCCTAGGAACCGAGTTGGCGATCTCCATCTGCTCCAATTCTAAATACTTTTTCGATCGCATTCTGAACTCCATAAGAGATTTGACAGGATCTTTGTAAATTGGCTTGGCTAGACGAGATGTGCCATTAAGCCCGACAGATAAGAGATGTACACGTACCCTTTTTTCCAGATCTTGGACTTGTAGAGCGGCCTCCTTAAAATGGTCTAAATAGCTTTGCAAGGTTTCTCCGTGTTGTTGGCGTATCTCCCTAGAGCGAACTCGGACTTCGACTGTTTTTTGCTAGTCGCAAAATTCAGCAAGAATCTGTGCCCGAAATCTTCAAAATTTTGAATCGATCTCGGTGGCAAAGAGTGGAACCATGTCTGCGCAGCTCCGGTTAACGTGGTAACAAAGATTCGGGAAATTATTGGCTCGTCTATTTCTCGGACACACATTTGCATGTCGAATTCATCAATGTGCATGTGGGGATCTTGGCTCCCATCATATTTGGATAAGAACGAACCATCGAAATCCTCCAGGAATCGAGCGTCTACTATTTCATCGATGAATGGGCTGTTATTCTGCTGCCCCCAACGATATTTCCTTTGGTAGATGCCATCTCCTTTCCTGGGCTGAGGTATCGCCGCTGCCGTCTGATTCCCCTCCATGACATGATCTGGGATCCTGGTTGGAGAGACATGGGCTCCTAAGCCGCTGTGCGGCCGAGAACGAGTAGATCTCCCCGGTTCAAAGTGACTAATTGGTTCCGAGTTTCCCTCTTCAACGGGAGGGGCTAGGGTAACTCGGCACTGCCTTCTGGTCACATGGTGTGATCTGTGATTTTCTCCTTGTGGACTCTTCATACTTCTGATCCGCTACTCTATGGACTGGATGCGGTGGTCTTCCTCATGTCTCCGCTTGGTACTTTGCTCATCTAGTTGGGCAATCAAGTCCTGGATGTCCTGCTGCCGTTGAAGCTCGTATCGTTTCTCTAGATTCTCAATCCGGGATAGAATTGAGTCTAAAGCGTTATGAATATGAAGCTGTGCGGTTTCTAGCATGGCCTCGTCAACCGGTAACGAATTGGCTGGCACCTACCGAGCTGGTGCAGCTGGGGATGAAGCAGTATCTGCGACAACATCTTCTACCACCACGTGCTCTTGAATTGCATTTCTCGGTGGTTTATCACGTCCTTCGGCTTGGTGGCTTCTTGTGTTAACCATTGTGATTGTATGGGAATTGAAATTTAACGTTCCCTACAGACGGCGCCAATGTTCTGCTCGTGGTAAGCAGAAATGTCCAACAAGGAATGTTGGATAGTTAATGTGGGATCAGACTCTCTTTCTCGAAATGCTTATAGTGTAGAAGCACCTCAAGGAAGGATAAGATCACTACAGAGATACACAACACAAATGGCGTGCAGTGTGTATTGTGTGAATGGAAAAGAGAGAGTCAGAATGTGTGTACCTTTCTTCATGGAGGACACTCTATTTATAGGGATCTAACCTGGACTCTGATGGAATGGTAGTTGATGCCCACTATTCCTGGCCGGGTTCTTCGGTTACTTGAGCACCTGGGACATGGCGATTATTATATTTACCATATCTTTCTGTTATGATACTAAGTTGTTGAAGAGTAGAAATGTTGACTTGGTAAAACGAATGGACCCTTTATCTAGGGCCTGCATGAAATACCGCAACAATATTCATCCTTTCAACTCAACAACAAAACCATAGAGGATTTTCGATACAACCAATCCAATTCAATTCACAAACTTCTATTTATAGCCTACGCTGCTTCGAAAGCTTTCATTTCGATTCAACTCTTTCTTTACTTTTTTTTTTCTTCCCCTGTGATATGATAATATACTTACTTGTAAATCATTATCAAAAATAATTTTGTCACTTAGATAATATTTTTATATTGCCAACAATTAAAAAGTCTAAACATTTATAATTTTTCTACTAATTGATATCGTGAGAATGTTAATTAATTATAGTTTCCTCTAAATGTAATTATTTTTACTCCATTTATACTGTGATATTTTGAATATATTTAAGCTCTAGTCTATAAATGTCCAAAATGAGACCCAATTTAGTAATGCTTTTGTTAAAACTATTTAAGTTATCCACCACATGCTTATTATAATCCAATTCGATCATTTTTTTTTTAATCTCTTAACTCTCTCTTTTCGGTCTTTACTTTCAGTTTCTTTTAATTTAGGGGACTAAAACTAATGAAAACTCCTCTTAAGAACCAAAGTTATTTATACAAAGAGAAATTTTAAATTTTATTTCTTCAAAATTATATATGTTATTACATTAGTTTTTTTTGTTTAAATATA
>PYAF01003912.1:27585-46133 GCA_007407185.1 Glycine tomentella | reverse complement strand
CAATCACGAAAAATAAAACAAAGAAAATTTGGAAGAATTAAAAATATTTTTTTAAAAAAATTAAAAGCATAAAAACGCCAAATTGTAAAGACTAAAAATATATTTAAACTTTTTTTAAAAATTAGTTGTCAAATCAATCTCTTAAAAAATTTCTTTGTCACTATTTTAGTTTTCCAATAATTTTATGACTAAATTAATTCTAATTTAATCTACCATCAAGTTAATTTCTTAAACTTTATTATTACTACTTTTCTCATCTACTTTGTCACTTTTCTATTCTTGATCTCGTTAAAGACATGTAAAAATTTCTTATAATGAATGACAATTGACATATGTTTAACTTTTTACATTGTCTTCTAGGTGTAATAAGTATTAGAATCTTCCTAAAATAAACGACAAATTACTATGTTTAACTATCATCCATTCTTCCTTTCATGATCAAGATGCCAAGAAACTTCCTAAGATGAATGGCAAAATATTAATCCACACCAACTCAAAGATAATGAGTGAGAACCTTTTGGATCATGCTGAATGCTAGTTCAATTCTTTTATGGTGGTCCCTTGTTATCACAAAGGAGAATGTTAGTTGTAATTATAGACTTTGATTTTGAAGTTAGTTGAGTTTAAGTCTGAATGTAGTAATTCATGTCTCTTTAAGGAATTATAGAGTTATCTTTTTCCACTTTAATTTTCTTTATGTTTAGCTAAATCCCTTTTGTTGAGGTTGAGTGAATTTTTATAGATCATGTAAATTAATTAATTAACATTTGATTAGAGTGATTAATTGGCAAAAGTTTGTTTGAAGTTTGAAGTTTTGCCACTCTTTTAAATGTTTGAGGACAAACAATTTGTTTAACTTTGTGGTATCAGTTGGCCAATCTAACCTACTTGTTTCATTGTTAACATTAATTTTTTGTACTCATGTATGGTACTAAGAGGAAAAAATGGTTGCAAAAAATACATAACTGTAATATATAAATAAAAATAATAAATGTTCTCGTCATTAATTTTGTTAAATAATAAATTAAGTAGATAAATAAATTACTCGAATAAATACACGATATTTTTTATTAATATAACATGTTAAGTTTCAAAATTTAATTGAGACGAAAAAAGATTACAATAATTTTTAATTTTATTTTATTTTATATAGTTTATGATTTAAAGTTAAAATTTAAATCAAATTAAAATTAAAATTAATTAGATTGAAGTATTTGTATTGAAAAGAGATAAAATGGTAAAAAGATTTAAATAAAAAAAGTTAGATACTAAATACAAAAAAAAGCTACATAACGTAAAAGAGAATAATTCATAAAAATACTCTCATTTAATAGTAAAAATCGAATTATAATGCAAAAACAGATTAATTACACCAAGAGTTGTAAATTCATTATTAAATATTTAACTTGTTATCAGACAAAAGTAGGGCTCACAATTGTGTTGTGGAAGTTTATTGATTTTGGTTGGAATAGGGCCAACTAATTTATTAAATGATAAAATCCAAAAAGGACAGTTGAGTGAGTAATCAATGAAGGCGGAATAAGTCAATCAAAACTGGGGATATTGAGAAATTATTATATGTTTCTTCGTATAATATTATGTCATCTATCATAATTATATTATCTCTTTCCTAAAAGAAGAAAAAGTGCAGATGAACACTCAAATCAGATGATAAATATTATTTTATTTTTTATTTATAATTATTTAATTTTTATTATTTGTTTTAAATTATATTATTATATTGTTGGTGTTATCTGGTTTTTTTTATTTCTTTTTCTTATTTTTCTTTTCCATAATAATTAGTTAAGACTTAGAAGGGATTCTAAACAATATTTTTTAAAAAAAAAATATAAATCTTAAGAATTTTTCTAAAAAACTATACCTCCTTCAATATAAAAATCTTGAGAAGATATCTAAGACCCTAATAATTAAAACCTAGAAAAATATATCTTCATCTTGAAATTTCTCACCATGATCATTTATTGGAAATGGCCTTAGGTGATATCTAAGAGGCAGGGGAAAGTTGTTTTATTTTTCGCTCTTACTATGATTGTGACTCTGGTGCTGTGCACAAAACAGCTTTTATGTACGTAGGACATTCGAGGTTCGAACGTCTAACAAACCACGTAAATGTCTTGTCTTCTCAAAGTGAAAATTAATTAAACACGACCCAGACCAAATCGGAGTCTTCCCATTCTCTTTGAAAGTTTTTTCTCGGAAACTGTTAGAAAAATCAAACATTATTCTTTAATTGATGCCATTTTGTAGGATATTCGAAATCAAATCAAACTATTTATAAACTGCCAAATCAATAAAAATAAATATCATTTAAATAAAAATTACAAAAAATAAAAATATAAAAATTGTATATTTTATAATTTAATTTATTTTTAATTCTTATTATAAAAATCAAATCAAATCAAATAAATTATATATTATAATTATATTAATTTTTATTATGATAAATAATAATAAATATCGAATAATTTATTAATTTATAATTGTTTCATAATTAAGATATATATTTTATTTTCATATGTTAAAAATAATGTACCCTAATATTATTAAAAAGTAATACTAAATATCAAATAATGTACTTATATTAATTTTAAATAAAAATAAAGATAATAATTTTTCACTAAAATATGTTACACAAAATATAATAAAAATAAAATTTATTTTTAAAATTTTATAACATATATAATAATTATGTAAATTAAGTTGATAATTTTAAATTATAATAATAGATAAAAAACAATAAAATTATGAAACTAAATCAAATCAAATTATAAAGATTTAATTTGATTCAGCTCAGATTTAATGTTATATTTAAATTAAATCAAACCAAAAGTGCAGATGATTTTTAGTTTAAAAATTTAGCTAAACAGCCTCACGTACAGCCCTGCCATTTTCTATTCAAAATTTGCAGAAAATTAATCTTGTCCTCATCTACTGTACCAAACAATGAAAACATGCTGATCACTTTTATCTAAGGCATTATCAATTATGTTTTTTTTTCTGTATGTTTTTTCTGGTACAAGAAGGTTTCAACTAAAGCCCCTATGTTTGTATGCACATTCTCTGTAAGAAGAGACTAGCATGCTGCTCAAGACCTGTTTACCGTAATTAGTACGGCTTCTATTAAACAATAAAACAGAAATTCAGCTTGTTTGAAAAATCTAAACACAATTGTGTAAAAAATGAATGTTTTTCAAGAAAACTGTACAAGTTTGTTCCTAATAAAATGCTGATCTTGTGATGATTGAAGGTTGAACGCCTGAATTTTCCTCAATGTCTTTGCAGGTCAAATCTTGGACAATTTGTGCGTGGCAAACTTAATTTATAAACAAAAGCGATTGATCTCTAAATATCTTAATTGCACAACAATTTTAAATACATCATCTAATGATATTGGGATGAGATTTCATTCCACAAACAGAGAAGTTAAAATTACAAAAAATAAAAATAAAAAATACATACTGATTAACACACATACACACTAATTGATTCCTCGACAATTTGCATTGTTTCTGTTGTTTGTTCTTTTCACTCTGACATATAGAGCACATCTTCAACAAGTCTTGCAAGCCATTGGGTTTTTCCAGTGAAGAATACATTACATCCCACAACAACGGCTTTCCACCCAAATCCTGATTCTTCATGATCAAGTGTTGAATGTGGTTGCCATTCATCATCCTCATTGCAGGATTTTGACAAAGGGAATCCACATACCATTGGATTATGGATTTCAAGCATAGGAATCATTTCCAAATCTATTATTAAACTGTCCACACATTTGTGAAAGGTTTAAGACAACCAGAAAATTCAAATTTGTCAAAGTCATAGGAATCTCACCCATCAACTGGTTCCATGAGATGTCCAACAATTCCAAATTTCTTAAATTTCCCAGGCAGTGGTGGAGCTTAGTTATTTTTTTTACATATAAAAATAGAGTATTAATAAATTAAGATATTTTGGTATTTTTATATATTATTTAAAGTTATTTGTTCTTTAATTATTAATGGTTTTAAGTTATTGAAAAGGTATTAATATTTCATTCTATGTTTTCTTATTTAAAGAAAGTTGCATTCTAAGTTATTGTTTTTATAACATCAGTTATTATAATTTATTTAATAAATCTTCTTATAGGTTAACTATTTTACTGATTAATCGTCTTTTTATATGAAAATTATCACTTAGAAAGTTCAAGCTTTTTAGCAATGTCGGACTATATATACCAGATACTATCTCCTTGTAAATCTATTGAACTACAAAAATTTGTATAACTTTCAATTTGCAAAATGTTTGTATGTGGTTACAAGAAAAACTGAATATATGATCACAGTTTGTATGAGAGTTTCGGGAAACTGCAAAAAATGGCTAAATCTCCGTAAGCTTAAGGTGAAACTTCTAAAACAATCTTCTAATTTTAGAGCTTTATAAAGGAGTTTATGCAGTGTATGATCTATGCAAAACAATTAAACGGATTGCTTCAGATACAATAATCTTAAATAGATCTAATTAAAACACTAGTTCAACTGATTTTTTCTTCCACTTGGAAGCTTATTCAAAATATATATCAGAAAGCTTGTTCAAACTATTTTTTTATGATTCAAACAAAGTATGAGAAACACTGCAAAGATATTTAACTAGATTCGGCCAAACAATCTCTCAATCAGTGATGTGAAATTCGAGCTGGGATTTGGTGGATTAATCGAACCAATTTTATTATTAAATTGATCACGTAATTGTTCAGGATGACCTAATCAAATCCATTCAGATAGGTCCCCGAATTTCGATTGAATCGATCTGACCTGACCGGTTTTAAAAAAATAATAATTTTGGATTATTTTTTTTAGAAAAACATTATGGATTTTTAAAAAAATTAGATTTTTAATTTTGAATTATTATCAAATGTTATTTTTAATTTTGGAATATAAATGAACTTTTTTTTTACTAAAATAATGTTAGTTATATACTTATATAATAGATATATATACACTTTTGTATTTTAATATATACCGGATTAAATCGAATCAATTATTAACCCTGGTTAGATCAATGACCCAGTACCTTGATCGAATGAATAATCAAATTAAACCAAATTTCATAATTACATCTAATTCCTCAACTCGTCAATCACAAGTAGAAATGCACAGTGAAACTAGCATTATATGCAAGCAGATATGCACAACAGCTTACACTCGTCAATCATTACTTGGTTATTATTTGCACAACAAACCTACTTGCAAGTGGTTTCTTTTCCTAAATATTTAAAAAATTATAATTTTTATTCTTCTTATCAGCACAAAAGAATGTAATGTAAAAATTACTGTAAACCCAAACATATTCATAATCATAATTTTATACATAATGAATGACAAGATCAATAACAGTGTAATAGACCCACAGCCGGTTGTCCACAGTAGAACATGGAGATGTTTCTGCTCCACCATCATCAACCTGTCTTCCTGTCTCTTTCAATTTCCTCCAGTTTCTTTTAATTTTCTATTTGTTACCTAGATGCAATCCTTCACAAGTTGCTGTTAATATCAGAATTAGCCTTTTTGATGAACAGCAATCTGGTGAATCTCCATGCCCTTCAACGTCACAGAACGCCCACAGGAATCACAGGGAGCAGTCCTAGAACCTCAAACACTCTCATGCTTAGACAATCCTCTTAATCTGTCACGGACATCCATGGCAGACCTCCCAGCTTGAACCATATCACCACAGAACTGTCATGTAATTAGACGCAGGGGGCAAACTGAAGCTTGATGCTCCGCCTACCAAAAAAGTTAAAACAATTTATTCAGATAGTATGATTCATAATATAATAATTTGCACATCTTTCATATGAACTCAGATTGCGAGATTGTATATTTCCTTGCATTAACTATGAAGAATTGCATACTGGCAGGAAAATTAAATTAACAGCAATAAGTAGACAACACTTCTTAGTAAAAGGAAAACTTAGACAGTCTGTTGATAAAGAATCTAATCTTTAAATGCTTCTAATTGATAAGAATACTAATAAGTATAGATAGATGAGGCTTACTGTTCATGTTTAACATAGACAAAGGGAAAAGTAAAAAATAGAAAGAAAAAAATGATGTGCCAAGCAGGATACAAGGGGAAAAAAATCATTATTTCAAAGAGTCGCTCCCCATCCCCTATATTATTAAGCAAAATATCAGAAGACTTGGAAATGGCTTTAAACTACACTCCAATCACTAGACTTTCAACTTTTAGAAGATCCAAAATGTGTGTCAGCTAACCTTGGAAAAAACAAGTAAATTCCCACTACTAGAAAAGGTACATTTTACGACAGCATATTCACGACGGTTGATCGAAAACCAACGTTGTTGAATAACCGGTGGCATTTTTGTAATTATGAAAACACTAATACAACAACGAAGTCGGTTAATGGAATGACCGTCGTTGTTGATCATAATACAAATACGGTTATCCTGAAACCGTCGTTGTACTCAGTATTTCAAAGTCAGTTTCACTAATAACCGACTTTGATGCTTTTTAAATAATAAAAACAATTTTAATTTCCCTTGTTTCTACAACCGCGACCCTGTCTCGATCACTTACTACCAACGTTGTCGGATCCGTTGAAGCAAGGCCTCGTCGCGAAGAGCACTGTCATACTGTTGAATGACCACTGTCATCATTGAAACAAAGGTAAGATGCATTACCTATTTCAATGTCATTGTAAGCAAGCTCTCTGACCCTTTTTCCATCCTTCATTCTTCACTCATTTTTCTTCTTTGAGGTTAGACTCCAAAGCTGGTTGGAACATCGTGTTATCGTCGCCGCATCCACCAAGATAAAGGTCAGTTCCATCAGCCACTACATGATTATTTCCGATGGCGAGTACAAATAAAAGTCTACGGGGTCAGGGAGCTAGGGTTCGTTGATTTTCAGGTAATATCTTCAAATCTAATGTGTATGGTACTGATTTCAGACTTTTTTCCACTTTGATGTAGCAAAATGTGTTCGAATGGTGAAAACTAAAAAGATGAACATTTTGGTTGAATGGTGAAAAGGTTTTGTTTAAATGAGTGGTAAATGAATCAATACTCGGCTTTGCGAAACAACATCAACCCCATTTTTAGCATGCTGCGACCTCTGAATTATGGCAATAAGAGGGGACCTTGCATCACCTTCGTCGTAGACACAAGTGAAATTGTTGTGCATTTGTATGATATCATGCATCATTTAAACAGTCAAACATTTTTTACTGCACATAAAAGGAACAAAACCAGGAAAAAAAATTTGGCCTTTGGTCCTTAGTCTCACCTCGCTGTCTTTGTAAGCAATATCATCCATGACACCTTTAAACCATTGAAATGATGACTGCTCTCTTGTTACCAATTAGAAATATGTTGTTTCAGGATGTTTTTTAATTTGATCATCCGGGTTACTGCTATGGACTGAGTAGCTTATGGTCCTATATGAACAGATAATTAACTAAATTAGAGCATATGATGGTAGTAGATCTTAAAACTTCATACACTTATTTTGGGCCTAATTTTAGTCAACATGTTCTGAGTCCCTTGTAAGTTAAAGATGTCATCAGGGTTTTAGTTTGGTTTGATTAAAGGGGTTGATTGTTTAGGAATAGACCTCCTATTGGGAGAGTCTGTGAGAGTATGCATAGGGTAGCCATAGGTCATCATAACCCTTTTAGTTAGTTGTATGAAGGGGTTGACAGTGATTAGTTAGTTGCTACAGACTAAATATGGAATGGTAGGAACTGTTGAAGGGCATACAGATTGTAATTTGGGAACTTGTGAGTGAGTTGGGTGACTCAAACTACTTGGCAGCCTAGTGTAATCGTTCTTAAGTCTGTTTCACATTGGATCTTGGGGATTAGGGATAAAATCATTCTTGTTTTCGATTTTGGTACTGGTTTCTATCATTGGTGCAATTCAAATATGGCTGAGGCTGGGATACCAGCATGGCCTTGGAGCGTAATTTTGTAATTCCTTTTTGGGGCTCTTCTGGACTATGAGAAAAAAGATGGCATATAGCGGAGGGTCCATTTCAGGATAAGGAGTTCTTCCTCAATCTTTAATTTGGCTTGGTGTTTGTGTTTTTTTTTTACTTGTTCTGATTCTCGTTCGCAAATTCATAGATCCTGATTTAAGCTTTTCTTTTATTGAGTGGCATTGTGTATTTAATTGGTGCATACTCATATTGCTATATATTTCCTTTTATATTGCTAAATTTTGCATTGCTATAAAGGTATTAGACACATTTTGGATCATGTACTCTTTTAAAGAGCAAAAAAAAAAAAATTTTAACAACCAACTCATCTTAGATCAAGAATTTGTGATTAATTAACCCATTCTTGTGTGCTAGAGAAATCGAATCCAATTGGATACTTCATAATTAGTTTTTGTAGATTTCCTTAAGGTAAGAAAAGATTACAGATAATAGGAATATCCTAACGTAAGATTTCTCAATAGGTAAAATGCAAAACTATTTCCTTTGAGCCAAAATTGTTAATAGAGTTTGTGTTTAGTAGAAAGCTTTTGAAATAAAGATCTTCTAATGAGCTTCAGCAGTGTTAGTCACTTTACTTCCCCTTGTCCTTGCAATTATTTGTCTGTATGTATAATCATGGTTGGGACTATTTTTGCTCCATGGTTCATGCCGTGATGGGAGTAATTACACAATGTTGGTGAAGGATTTAAAAGTGCCATGAGGCCTGGCATTTAATTTTGCTAATTTAAAGTAACTGCAAATTCTTGGACAAAATTTCACATTACTCTGTAGTCTGAACAGACCTAATATGAAAGACGAAATAAGATTTATTTGTTATCATTTAATGGATTAGATGTGATAAGTGCCAAATCTTAGTGAAATTAGGGTTAAATTGAAGGCACTTATCTTTCATTTTTACTAAAGAATATCTATAAAAACTTGCCCTAGTATAGTTAGTTTGTATTTAGTGCTTAGGATAAATGCCGTGTTCATATTCTTGAAGATTTATCTAATCCTTTCTTTCTTTTTGATAGGTTAAAGGATTTATGAAACTTCTGAAAACATAAAGCAAGCAAAAATGGATCAGAAAGTAAACATGGGAGGCGTAACAAGCAAAACAGGCCCAAAATCCATCAAGGCCCAAAAGCTTCTTCTGGATGGTACGTTTAACTTGCCCAGGCGAGTGAATCATGTGTATTCTGGTTGCCTGGGTAAGTGGCTTCAGCAAGTGAGCCTCCAATTTGGCAAGTGGACCAGCAACTTGGGTTTTAAGCTCGCCCATGTGAGCAAACAAAGGCAACACTTGCTTGGGCGAGTGAACTTGAGCAGCCATCCTCCCTATAAATAGCCATGCATCCCATTCATTCCAAGCATCCCTTTCAACTCCATTCTTCATTCTCTTGTTTCCTCAAGCTTGCTCTTTAGTTTAGGAGCTTAAATATTAGTATTAGGTAGGTTAGGAAAGTGAGAGAAATGAGATTTAGTGTGGAGACTTTACTGAAAAGAAGCGGTGATCGGGCCCTTCATCAATTCTTCTCTTAAGGAGGTTCTCTCCATGCTTGGTTAGTTTCTCTTAAAGGATTGGATGTATTCTACTTTTAAGTATCTCTTTTAATATTTATTTATGCATAAGTCTTTTCTATTTATTATTGGTAATTTTATTCCGTTCTTAGCGCTTGATTCTACTGGATCACTAGTTTCATGAAATTGGATTCTAAGTTTAACTGGGAAATACTTTTAGAATTTGAACTGAATAATTTTACTCTTTACGTTACGTTGCTAGGAATAGAGCATAATATTTAGATTGCAAATAGCACGTGATTATGATTGTAATGCTAGGTTATTTACTTCGTATGCGAGGGGTCGATATTCGGTAAATATCCTTAGAACTCGATTGCGAGGAATCGATTCGAGGTTAATTAATGTGTGCATGAATAATAGTAGAAAATGATTTATACATGGTAATATTAATCGAATATCGAGGTATGAATGATGAAATCCAATCCTATGCTTTTCTTGAATTAATTAAAATCATTTTATTAGTTTCCGTACTTTTTAGTTATCTTTCGTTATTTCCGTAAAACCATCAAAACTTCGACCATACTTGTTGTACATAACTATTCAATTGTTGAATTCTATTTGGATTAATTGAGTAGCACAAGTCCCTGTGGAGACGAACTTTTATAAATTTTGTAACTTACAACGACAGTTGGTATGCTTGCCAAAAGTCTAACAAGATGGGATAGGGAAAATGGAGATAGAAAGTAGAAACAATAAAACATTTTTAAACCATGATTATGAAAAGATAAATGTATTGCATTCATGTTAATGATTTTCTGCTTGTATCAAGCCTTTCTTTCCATGATACTTTGTTTATTTTTTATGGTTAAATTTTAAACTGATAAAGTCAAAGTATAGTAAATTCATTAGTTTCTGAGGATAAAGGACTAGCATGCTAACAAATTTTGCAACATTTTCCACAAGTAATTCTATTCTAGCTGGTTGTATACTGCAACGATTATGGTGATGCATAGATCTTGTCCTACTTATTGTCTATTTAAAAAAAAGCAGGATTACTTTTTCTGAGGCCTACAAGATCCTCCACAAGGAGGCCCAAGGGAGGGGGAAAGGGGGTTGTTGTATCAGGTTTGAACCTTTCACCCTAAGTACATCAGAAACACCATATGCCACTAAGCCAAAGGCTCTGGGTAGTGAAGGCAATATAAATCCATTTTTTGTTGTCCAGTTTATGTTTAGGGTTTCAAGATCCTTTATAAAGTACTGACAAAATGTCTTAAATTAATGTTTCTCAGCATACTATCTTTTGCAACCCTAGGTAACATCTGTTCTGCAGCTGTAGTTGGTAAGAAGTTGTGCTTATGTTGAGCCGATAATGAAGGAAGTTACATACCTTGTAAAGTCATAATCCTTTATGGGTTAATTACACTTATGAACCTCAAGAGTGGCTAATGTATGAAAATTGTGTTAATTAGGTCTTTGGTTTTTTTTAGCACATTTCCTTAAGAACCCCATTGTTTGTTTTGGGTTTTACAAGAAATGTAGCACATAAGCAAAATAGAATTTCTTTTAACTTCAAAAATAAGATCTGATACAAATGGTCGTCTAGGTTCTGTTTGAAGCCTTACATGCTTTAAGTTTGTATTGGATGAACATGTGGTTGTTTTGTAAACAAATTTGTTATTGGTAAATCCAAGATTAGGATAATATATAGAAAAAAGTAGTTCAAGATTCTTAAATGAAGTGTTTTCCTGCCATTTCATTTGTTGTTCTTTAAATCCACATGTGCAATAATATTTGATCATATTGGCAGCAGTTATATCACAAATCTTATTGCTGTCATCATTGTGCTTTTGTGATGGAAGTATATTTGATATTAGGCCTTTGTATGTGTGGCTACAGTTTAATTTTGTTATTCACAATTGCTTGAGTTCTATAAGATTCTTCGACATATACAAATGTTCAAACAACTAATCAAGGATTCCAAAGTTGGGATTTATTCATTAGATTTTTCTGATAGTTTAGGGTCAAAAGAATTCCACTCATAATCTCCCTTCACGAATATCAAAGCAATCTCATTTTTTAGTAGTACAGTTATTGTTATGATGTGTTTGTAGTTTTTATATTATTATAGCTAAGTTCACTAATAGGCATGGAACTTCAGTTATTACTCCAGGCATTATCTTGGTTTTCCTCAAACTCAGCCTCTGTTTCCCTTGTCTTGCCTTCTTTTAAATATATAGAGCAAGTTCTGTATATTCCTCATTAAATTCTCAAATCAAACAATGACCTGGGGATGTATTTTTCTACATTACATTAGTATCCATTAAGGACATGTGCAATTTCAAAAAGTATCCTCATCTCATAATTTGATTTAATAACTTTGGCAATAATATAAAAAACTTGATACAATTTTTTTTCGCATATGTATATCAGTGTGTGTATTTTGGTGTCTTATGATTGTCATGTATTGTTTTTATTGTATTGTAGCTAAGCTCTTGAGTAGGCTTGGAACTTTGTTTATTACTTATTAGTCCTGGAACTATCTCTTGCTTCTCTTACAACTTCTGTTTCCCATTTCTTGCTGGTTGCCTTTTGTCAAATCTAAAGCTTGTGGTTGTGGTGCTCTTTCAGCACACACTATATCCCTGCTTCATACCGGCATACTTATAGACTTTAGAATGGTCACATAACAAAACCTCTCTCTGATTCATGCAGCATATTCTGAATTATTTATCACACTTCAATGATAAATTTTTATCCCTATCAAATTTATGCCTGATATATCATTCCTTTGTACCTCAAAATAATTCCACTTGTCAATGTGCTAACCCAGTTTCTTTACTGCCTAAAATTCTGGTCTCCCATCCTAAATTGGTTTTACACCGAGCAGGGAATGAGCTGCAAACTATTCTTCCTTCTTGCCAAAAACAATGTAGTGTGTTAATTCATATTACCTGGAAACAAAAAACATAAGAAAGAAATAGGATCAAACAATGTATGAAGTTTTCAGATCTACTACTGATGTGATGCTAACACATCTTAGTTTTAGGGTTAATTTAGTTATACTTTAATCAATAATTAGCAATATAGGTTGGAATTAGGTAAGTTTCTTTATTTATTTGTTTATTAGCTAATTTGTTCCAATTTTGTTATTTAGGAGTCAAACATAGAGAAGAAGCAAAAAGGAATGGACACAAGCATTCGCCCATCCCACGCTAATCGCGTGGTACCCACGCTGTTAGCGCTAGCTTGCCAAGATCAGGACTTCAACTCGAATATTTCATGCTATCAGTGCCATAGTCCACGCGGGTCGCGCCAAGATACAAAAATCAGGCCTTCAGCACAAATAAGTTGCGCCATTAGCGCCATATTTCATGCAAGCCGCGCCAAGGATCCAGGAAGCCAAGTTAGCCTCGAACAGTTCACGCGATTAGTGCCACATTCCGCACGGTTCACGCCAACATGCAAAGATCAAGCCTTCTTCACGAACATCTCACGAGACCTCGACAAGGGTTTTTAAATTTGAAAAAGAAACAGACTGCGCCTTTACCTCAGCATCCCTAAAAATCCTCCTTTTCCATCATTGCTATTAATGCGCATTCAATCCAGGAAATTACCGTTGTTACCATCACTCTTTATAAACCTTCCCTCACATTCACTATATTCTCATTATTCCCTCTTTTCACCATTGTTGTACGAGCTTAAGGTTTTGATTAAGCATTCATACTCCTTCACTCAAATCCATGGCAGGAGACAAGGTATTCCTGCTTGAATTCTATGTAGAAATGCTATTTTGAATTAGCATTAGATTACTTTTTCCACTATCATTCCAAGTTGTTCGTGAAGCATGAACCCAGCTGGCACGAGTCGCGTGGACAGTGACGCCAATCGCGTGGGCTGGGTTTAAGCTCTTTTCTTTTTATGTGTAATTAGAATATATTGTTACATTATTCTGGGTCTTGTTTTGATCTTTTAGGCATGGTTGTGTGTCATATGGCTCATTGAGTGGAAACTAAAACAAATGAATGAAATGGGTTGATACTATTGTTTGAAGTGGCTAGGTTTATTCTACATGCATCTGTGGGTTTTGGACTTAAACTAGGAAGTCATGTTGAATGTGAAATTCGTGTAGACTGTCATAATTGGATTGTAGGTTGTTCGATTTGATTAATTCCTTTCTGCATGACATTTGAGACTGTGATGTTTTGAGTAATCAAGCTTCATTATTGATAAGATGAAATTCATGAGTTAGGGATCACCGTATATGATAATCTTGGGTATTAAACTGATATATTGGTGAAACATGATGATAAGTTGAGTCCTTAAATTCTGAACTTTGCTTTTGACAACATTGGCTGGGGCTATGTGATCAGGATAGTGAGAATGTAGCTTTCTGTTTGGTTTGACTATTATTGGGTTGAGAGGATAAAAAGATAGTGAGGAGCTATGGTCTGAACTTCAATATGCGAATCTAAATTGACTTAGATCTCATTTGTTTGTTTGAATACTCGCTTGGGGTACATGTGTAAAGTTGGACTTGGAAAAATTGGATGCTTGGATCCACTAGATTAACCTTGGAACTAGCGTTGTGATTAGAGAAATATGTGAAGGAAGTTTCATGTTCAGAGTTATGAATGAGTGTATTTGTTTGACTTTAGCTCAGAGTCACGATAAGGTGAACTAATGGCTATTATGGTTACCTTTGAATTGCTTTCATACCTCATTTATATTATCATGTTCACATCCTATTGCACCTACAATTGGAAATTCTTATGGACTTGATATAGTATTTGTGGTTGGATATTGGTTTTCTATCTCTCTTTTCAACCATAGGAATCATGTTCTGAGACAGTGTAGAGATTAAAAGATAAGTAAGATATGTTTGACTAAGGATTATGTTGGAATCGCGATTGGAGATCGTGATCGAACTATATTTGACTTGCACATCTAGTTTTCATCATTACACTTCCCTTTGCCTCTTACATACTACTAGAAATACAGCCTTCAACATCGATTATTTTCGACATTTCACATCGGTCGATGTTAACCAAACTAGACAACATCGGTTTCCCATCCATAACCGATGTGGATATCTGATAAATGACAACATAAAAAGTGTAAAAGATGCTCTAACAACATCGGTTTCTTTTCAAAACCGATGTTAGTCAACACAACATCGGTTTTATAGGAAACCGATGTTGATTTGATATAACAACATCGGTTTTCTTTGTAAAACCGATGTTGTAGGGTGACATCAACATCGATTCTCTGTAAAAATCGATGTTGTACTACAAGTTAACATCGGTTTTTATTAGAACCGATGTTGTTTATTTATTTTTTTAAAAATATTTTGTCTGTTTTTTAAATATTAGCAGTTCTTCAACCTGTAAATTGAAAAATCCAGATCCAGCCACAATACATTAAAGTAAATTAATATTACAATATTCCAATAGTGTCACTGTACATAAAAGAATTTGCTAAGCTAATGTATATACAATTGTTTTGAAAATCTAATAAACCACCTAATCTACTAATACATTATCTCTAATCTTAAGAAAAAACTGTGCCCATTTAACCCTAATCGCCTTGAAGGTGTCGGCCTCCAATGGTCTTTGATCGGTGAAATACTGCATGACACAACAAAACATTTAATAAGTACAAAACAAAAACAAGTAAACAAAACAAGTAGTTTTGAATTAGACAAGTAATTACCATCTCCCATTTATCTGTGAAGCCTCCTTGGACTATTGTCTGCATCCAATGCATGACATAATAGCCACACTCAGTGCTTCCTGTTTGCTTATTACACTAAATTGAAAAACATAGTCAAAGTTAAATGACAAATAGCGTAAATAGTAATAAAAATTAATTTCAATACATAAACCATGATTTATTAAGAGACATACTTTAAGCGCAATCCATTTTGTTGTAGCCTTTGATTTATTTGCTGGAGTGTCATCGACTCCCTTCAAAGCACTGTTAAAGACAAACAAGCATGCATAGTATACAATTTACACACACAACTATAGAAATAACATAAATGATGTTACAAAATAGAACCTACCTGTTAATAATTCCTTTAAGGTTGTTTATCCTACACCAATAACACAAGCAAAAGTGAACGATGAGGTTAACTTGAGTTGTGAGAAATCATTCGTAAATTAGAAGACATAAGGCAAAAATTATTAACCTGTTCCAAAATTGTCTGTACAAGATGTGTCGGCCAAGCAAGGAAAGTGTTAAGTGCCTGCCTCACTAACTGAACCTCGTCAGTGGGAACAGGGACGCGAGCATCAGCATCGCGTACTTCCTCAACACTGACCTTTACCTGATCAGCGACAAGAGGGACGATGTGCACGGTCGTCGATCCCTCATGAACTCTGCCAAGGGCAACAAGGCGGGGAGGATTGTCATCCACATACAACCCACGCCTGTCAGATGCACCCGTGTCAGGGTCATTGCCCGATGGATCGACACAGCTTCCCTTGGTGCTGAAACGGGCACCAATGGGACATGAATCAACCTCCGGAGGCTGCATGGCACCCTTAGACTGCATCTGGGACTGCAGTTGACTGAAGCTCATCATCACTTGTTGCGTAACTCTTTCAGTGATCGACTGTGTAAGACGATCAGTGATGGACTGCTCCAGCTCTACCCTGATGTTTTCTTTCAGGCGATCCAAGTCTTCAAGCGCCATGGATGCAGACTTCGACTTGTGAGAGGATGATGGAGCCGGTCCGAAGTACTGTGTGATGGTCACACCGGCTCCAGCACCACGGACACGGCCGGGATGCTCTGGTCGTCCAATGGCAGCAGTCAGGACATCCTGACGACCACTGGCGACAAAAGAACCCTGTGTGGCTTGCTCTTCCAGGGAATTCTGCAATCGAAATACAGTAGAACGTTAGTTTTGTTATTTGTGATGCAAAAATTCAATAAATGTGTATAAGATTGTTGATTGACTTACAATCCTCTCAGCAATCTCGCGTGCCGCCTCCGAAGTCATCTCGCCGCTTTTCTTCGTGCGAGCCAGCTTCCACTTCACATGTCTGCGCACAGGGGACGGAGGATGAATGATGGTCTCCATGTTGTCATCACGTGTTGCTCCATCTAATTGCTTCTTTTGTTTTTCCTCCATCAATCTCTTCTCGAGTAAGTCGTAACCCCCGCAGGACAACACGTGAGGGGCGGTGTTAAGCTTTTGGATTGCCTGGGCTTTCTTTCTAACATCTTGTAATAATTAGATAGATAGGGTTACAAATAAGAGATGGTATGAAGACTTAACGGTGAATGTCTCCTTTCGATACCCATCAAACACGGCAACCCCCTCATCCCACAACTTTGTTAAGTCCTCAATCAAGGGACTAAGGTAAACATCAATGTCATTTATTGGCTGTCTTGGGCCCGATATCATCATAGACAACATCATTTATTTTCACTTCATGCACAACCAAGGAGGCAGATTGTAGATGACTAGCAAGACAGGCCACGAACTATGCTGAGTACTTAAGCTGCCGTAAGGATTCATTCCATCACTGGCAAGTGCAAGCCTGAGATTTCTTGGGTCTTTGACGAATTCCGGAAATAAACAGTCAATCTTCTTCCACTGAACTGAATCTGCCGGATGTCGGAGTATTCCATCACAGCTCTTCCCTCTGCATGCCATGTAAGGTTTTTTGCGTCATCTTCGTTAGCAAAAAGACGCTTAAACCTAGGAATGATCGGAAGATACCACAACACCTTCGCGGGAGGGCCTTTCTTTGAACTCTGGTCACTGCCACAGTCGTCATCGTCCTTCACTTTGTACCGTGATACCCCACACGTGGGGCATTTATCCATTTGTTCAAATTCATTTCATTAGGACAGGCATAAATTTTCTTATACTCCATGCCCATCGGACAAAGTATCTTCTTCGCCAAATAGTAACTGCTTGGCAACGTGTTTTCCTCTGGAAGCATGTCCTTAACTACCTCAAGCAGTGAACTGAAGCTTTTGTCACTCCACCCATATCTGGCCTTCACATTAACCAGATTTAACACTGCGGATAACAATGTCAATGTCTCTTTGCACCCCTGATACAGCGGCTTCTTTGAATCATTTTCCAACGTATCATACATAGGGGCATGTGCTTGCTTAAATGACTCATGTCCCAGATCACGAATCATATCATCTAATCGGTCTCCGATGTCGACATCAAGCGGTTCAGTTTGTGAGACCCTTTGCGTGTCTATCAATTCACCATGCCATTTCCATGTCGGATAAGTCTTCTTAATCCCATCGCACAGAAGATGGTCCCGTATGTCGTCAAGTAGTTGTCATCTTCCATTCAAACAATTAATACAGGGACACAAATATTTTCCATCCCCATCCGGTCGACTTCTTTCGGATGCAAATTTCAAGAAATATTCAACGCCTTCTTCATACTCAACCGTGATGCGACTTGCATTCATCCAACTTCGATCCATGTAACTAATAACTCTATGATACTCACAAAGTTATTTGATGCATGAAAACCTCTTTTTTTTTCATTCAAGGTGTGACCCTATCCCATTCAGGAAGACACATTTTTATAGTATATTCATATGTATAGATTGCGTTTCTTATCTTAAATGTGACAAAATTTCGGCAGCATTTCGCTTTGGTCTCCGAGTACACGACATACAAGAGGTGACATGAGTTCCACCACAGTCAAGTATGCACCCGGAGAACAAAGTGAAATGCATTATACCAAAATTTCATCAAAATTAAAAGAGAAACACAAACAACACATATGAATATACTATAAAAATTTGAGTCTTCCCAAACTGTCCAAACGGACAATTTAAGAATCAATACAATGATTAATCCAAACTATCCGGAAGAATCAGTGTAATGAATCTCAAACGGGAAACTAAGGTTCACTCATCATGAACATTAATTGTATAGAAAAAGCAACATGCATACTTGACATACAAAATATTTTAAAAACATTCATAAGACAAATTGTACGCGCCAATATGAAACAAAATCACACCTGTGACGATGATCTG
>PYAF01003912.1:3834-21373 GCA_007407185.1 Glycine tomentella | reverse complement strand
ACTGTATTTGGAACCCAATCCACAGCCAGCCTCTGCTCCTTCACCAAAGGTAAGGCTTGTGTTAAGACTCACAGCTGCCCCAATTCTGTCCCTCACTTGGATGAATCGTTATCTTTGAATATAACATGTTGACTGTTCAACATCATTTGTATGTAGTTGTCCTTTGCCTCTTTGTAGCATCATCACCAGATTCATTGTTAGACATTAGCATTCACCATCATCTCAGGTGCTCATGAATGCCTTTCATATTTTTTTAGCATCTATTTGTAAACTGTTTTATGCCATTAATGAGTATTTGTATATACATTTAATGTTCATTATGAGTGAAACGTAGTTTCCCGTTTGAGATTCATTACAGTGATTCTTCCGGATAGTTTGGATTAATCATTGTATTGATTCTTGAATTGTCCGTTTGGACAGTTTGGGAAGGCTCATATTTTTTTAGTATATTCATATTTATAGGTTGTGATTCTTGTCTTAAATATGATGAAATTTCGGTACAATCATTTCACTTTGTTCTCCGGGTGCATACTTGACTATGGTGGAACTGATGTCACCGCTTTCATGTCGCGTACTTGGAGACCAAAGCGAAATGCTGCCGAAATTTTGTCATATTTAATATAAGAGACTCAACCTATAGATATGAATATACTTTAAAAATATGTCTTCCTGAATGGGATAGGGCCACACCTAGAATGAAAAAAGTGAGGTTTGCATGCATGGAATAACTTTGCAAGTACCATAGAGTTGGTAAATACATGGATCAATCTTGGATGAATGCAAGTCGCATCATGGTTGAGTACAAAGAAGGCGTTGACAATTTCTTACAATTTGCCTCGGAAAGAATTCGACCTGATGGGGATGGAAAATATTTCTGCCCCTGTATCAATTGTTTGAATGGTAGACGGCAAACACCACAAGACATACGGGAGCATCTTCTGTGCGATGGGATTAAGAAGACTTATACGACATGGATATGGCATGGTGAATTGACAGACACGCAGAGGGTCTCGCAGACTGAACCGATTGATTTGTTTATAGCCTGTGAGTTTTGAGCCCATACAGAATTAATTATTTTCTGAGAGACTTCACTTTAATAGTACTCTAGAACTTGATTTGTTTCTCTGGATGCATGTATACTCTGATATGACTAAGGCAATTTATTCTTTTAAGCTAGGGCCAAATTGACTTACCTTCAGTTTTCCATTGTCACCCCTTTGAGCCTAAGCCCTTTTTCATTCATGTACCTGACATCTGAACATATACCTTGACTACCCTACTTGAGATTGGAGGAAGAGAGAATTAGAACCAATACCACTAGATATTAGAAAATAGGAAAGGAAAGAAAAAGGTAAGAGGAAAGACAGAGTTACCCAAGAAGACAAATTTGGTTTAATGATGAAGTGCCAACAGAACAGATCTGCAGGAACCAAATTTAGTGAATAATTCAGTTGGGAAATAACAAGTCTAAAATACCAGCTGGTGGATGTAAATGTCTTTTCTCATTATTCTAATATCTCTATTACAGTGTTTTGAAAAAGAAAAAAATAAGAGGAAAGAAAAGATAAAAGAAACAGAGACAAAGAAAGATCAGATGTATAAAGATAGACATGAGAATAAGAGTGATAGACTGGCTAAGTGGACTTGACTAATTCTATCAGAATCCGATCTCAATTTTAGCCACTATCCAAAAAAGTTTCCTACCCTTGAGCCAGGCCAAGTTACAATCCTATAAAGACCTTTTGATCAGTTGTGCATGCATTTATGTTTCTTATCTCAGGAAACTTGAGAATATGATCAAGCTTATGGTTGTGCTATGACTGTGTTGAATTGAGTGATGATATTAACCTTTATACACTTGAGTTTTGAGCGAAACAGATATATCTTTGTGAGAAATGCTCAAGTATGACTCTTACAGTTAATGGAATTGAAAGGTGCTGTGGAAACTTTGATGTGAAACTTGATTATACTCAGCATTGTGATTCTAAAATTATTAAAATGTGATATATGTTTGATTGTTGATCCTTGCTTCCATCTTGAGATTTTGTTTGTTGCTGAGGACAACAACGTCTAAATCTGGAAATTATTTGATGTGCTACTAACACATCTTAGTTTTATGGTTAATTTAGTTATAATTCAATCAATAATTAGCAATATAGGTTGGAATTAGGTAAGTTTCTTTATTTATTTGTTTATTAGTTAATTTGTTCCAATTTTGTTATTTAGGAGTCAAACATAGAGAAGAAGCAAAAAGGAATGGACACAAGCTTTCGGCCATCCCACACTGTTAGCGCCAGCTTGCCAAGATCAGGACTTAAACTCGAATAGTTCACGCTATCAGCGCCATAGTCCGCGCGGGTCACGCCAAGATACAAAAATCAGGCCTTCAGCACGAATAAGCCGCGCCATTAGCGCCATATTTCACGCTAGCCACGCCAAGGATCTAGGAAGCCAAGTTAGCCTCGAACAGTTCACATGATTAGTGCCACATTCCGCGCGGTTCATGCCAACATGCAAAGATCAAGCCTTCTTCACGAACATTTCACGCGATCAGCGCGGAAATTATTTTGTTTCCAAATTTAATGATTATTTGGCACTAAAATAGAAGGGAAAAAGGGTTTTTGTTACCCTAATTAACAAGGGAATGTGTGGGGATTAAAAAGAGAGCTTCTGGACTGAGAAAGATACTTTTTACATAACTTTTACAAAGAGAAACATAAGGAAGAGAGGATCGAAGCAAGAGATTGATGGAAGATTGAGAATTTTGGAATGCTTCTGCTGTCTTTGTATTTCTGAGGTTAGACATGAATATGTCTGGCTAATTTCTTTTATTGTGGTTAGGGCCAAGAACCAATGTGAACTCCTCTGTAATTTGATTGGTATTAATATCAGATTATTATGATTGCTTTGTTTTACTCTGTTCTTCATTGTATTATTCTTTATTAGAGTTGGTCATTCTATTAAAGTTCTTAGGGTTAGAATTCGCAATAGGAATGTTGGGATTTTAATTTCTGACAGGAGTAAAATAACAGTTTTTACATTGCCTAGGGATAAGGATGTATGATTGCAGAACTTATATGATGTAATCTTTTAAATGCTTAGCTTGATAGGAATCGCTAAGGAATTAGGATTTAAATAATTAAGCAAAGATACATCTTCTGAGTAATCAGAAGTAATCGAATTTAATAACCAATTCACGTAAAAGAGGTAGAGATCAAAGGGGAATGTGCTTTGACCACAGTTATTTCTCTTAATTGCATCACAATCAATTCAAATTTGCTTTCAAACTCTTGTTAATTTTTGTCATTTATTTAATTTGCTTAATTCCACAACACAACACTACTCTTTTCAAACTTATTGTTTTCTTCCAATCTCTTAGATCGTAAGTTACTATAAAATTAGAAACCCAATCCCTGTGGATACGATACTCTACTTACTCACTCTATTACTTGAAACGAACGGTACACTTGCCGTTACGCAACGACTACCATCATATGCTCTAATTTAGTTAATTAGCTATTGATATAGGACCATAAGATTAATGTTAAATTGAAGTTTTAAGATTAATGTTCACGAATATAGGACCATAAGATTAATGTTCAATCTAAGCATACTCTTGCTAGTTCGAACCTTAGAACACTAGTAGCTTGACCTCTCGTTAATACCCGTATCTATTAATGGCATATGTATACACTCTTAATCAGTCAAGTTTTTTGATCCTTGCTCAATTCAAGTTCTGTCTTTCACACTTTCTCTCAATTCAAGTTCTGTCTTCCAGTAAAAATTAAGATTTACCCTTCATACACAAATTCAACCAATGAATGGTGCTTTTAATTACTCTTTGACTGATATTATTGTCTTCTGAATTCAATTCAATCATTTATCTTGGAATGCAGTATATATGTCAAGTATTAATCACAAATTTTAAATATTAAAAAATCATTCAAAAGACAATATCACCTCGTTTTGTGTACTTTTTACGATCTGCATCTTCACATCAGCATAGTAAGAAATTTTAGAATTCTGTCGTTCAACGTGGACTGAGCCCCTCCTTGTGGTGGCACCAAGCTAAAGTGTTTTTAAAATTTACTTTCAAAGTGGTGTGCATTCAGTTGTGTAAGAAACAAATCAGTTGTGTGCATGTGCAACTGTTGAAATTTATTACAAAATTATGCCACAGCTTTCATCATATTGTGTGACAACAAACCAACAAAATTAACAATTTAACATGATAGGGAGAAGCATGTAAATATTGACTGAAACTACATCAAATCAGGAATTGAAAATGGGTCATTTCAATATATTGTATTTGTGTAAATATATGAAGCCTAGACATGTACATTGAATTATCCAGCAGTTTGATTGAAAGTAGCTTGTTAAATCCTTTAAATTGTTCATTCTAGTTTCTATGTTACCAGTACAATAAAGGTTAATATGCACTTGACATCAGCCTTTGCTATTTACTTTGTTTGTAGGTACAAGTTAATCACCTTGTATGTTGGGAACTTAGTCAGCGTCGAAGCATACATTATTTGAGGAGTCGATCAGATTTGTGGATTCTGTTCCGTTGCCATCACCGAAGATTATTTTGTTGTTTCTGCCCACTGTTGGAGGTGTATGTATGTCTTTCGTACTGTTTTTTGCGTATGACAGTTACATGTGTAACATGTGTTAAACCTTGTGAGTTGTTATATCAATTTTTAGTGAACCTTAGTCTCTCGTTCGAGCTTCAATACAATGATTAATACGGATAGTTTGGAATAATCGTTGTATTGGACCTTGAATTGTCGTTTGGACAGTTTGGGAAGGTTGAATTTTTTTACCTAATTCATGTGTGTAAGTGAAGTATGGTGTATTTATTTTGATGAAATTTTGGATAAATGCATCTTGCTTTGATCTCTGGGTGCACATATGAGATGCGGTGACTTAATGTCACTAGTTTCACTTCGTGTACTTGGAGATGGAGGTGAAATGCAGCCAAAATTTTGTCAAAATAATCAACCCATACTTAACGTCCACACATGAATTAGGTAAAAAAATTTCATCTTCCTGAATGGGATAGGGCCACACCGTTAATGAATTAGGTGGAATGTTTATGCATGTTGCATAACCTTTTTAGTATAACAGTAGACTAAGCATGGATCAGAGTTGGATGAAAAAAATCCCGTATAACTGACGAGTATGAGAATGGGGTTGAATTTTTCTTGAAATTTGCTGAAGTTAATGCACCATCGTTGGGTGGTAAGTTCTTCTGCCCTTGTGTTAAATGTGCAAATGGAAGAAGACAGTCATTAGATGAGATTAGGTCACATCTTATATGTGAAGGCATAATCCAAAGTCATACTAAATGGATTTGGCATGGAGAATTGTCAGACATGCCATCGGTGTCTCAAACTGAATCACGAGACGATGTATTTGGCTGTCGGTTAGAAGAAATGATACGTGATATTGGTCAAGAGGGTTTTCGTGAAGCTTATGCACCTTACTATGACCAATTAGAAACTGATTCAAATAATCCATTGTACGCGGAGTGCACAACATTCACAAGGATGTCAGTCGTCTTAGGTTTGGTGAACTTGAAGGCAAGATATGGGTGGAGTGATAAAAGCTTCACCCCATTGCTACAATTGTTGAAAACTATGCTTCCTAAAGACAATGTTCTCCCCAAAAATCACTACGAGGCAAAGAAGATATTATGTCCAGTGGGTCTAGAGTACCAGAAAATACATGCCCGCCCTAACGATTGCATCTTGTACAGGAGTAAATTTGCAACACTGCGAAATTGCCCCAGATGTGGGATATCCCGGTACAAAGTAAAGGTCGACGATAATGGTGATGATGCTACACCAAATATCCACTGCCCAGCAAAAGTTTGTTGGTATCTTCCCATTATTCCAAGATTTAAGCGGTTGTTTTCTAATGCAAATGCATGCCAAACATTTAACTTGGCATGCAGAAGGAAGAGTAAGTGATGGGTTCCTGTGGCATCATGCTGATTCTCCACAGTGGAAGACAATTGATTGTTTATATTCTGATTTCGGGTCGGAGCCAAGAAACCTAAGGCTTGGTCTTGCTTCAGATGGTATGAATCCTTTTGGTAGCTTAAGCACAAACCACAGTTCATGGCCAGTATTGTTGATGATTTACAACCTCCCTCATTGGCTTTGCATGAAGCGCAAATACATGATGTTGGCTATGATGATATCTGGTCCAAGACAACCAGGCAATGATATTGATGTCTATCTGAGTCCGTTGATTGAAGACTTGTGGAAATTGTGGGTTGACGGTGTTGATGTCTTTGATGCAAATGCCAAACAATCTTTCTTGTTGCGTGCAATGATTTTTTTGCACCATTAACGACTTTCCTGCATATGGGAATTTGAGTGGTTATAGTGTGAAGTGTCATTACGCATGTCCTATCTACGAGAAACACACAAGCTACCTCCAACTAAAACATGGCAAGAAAACAGTGTACAATAGACATCGAAAATTTCTCAAGCCTTACCACCCTTATCGACGATTGAAAAAAGCTTTAATGGAAGGCCGGAGACTGAAATTGCACCTACACTGTTAAATGGGAAGCAAGTTTATGACCAGGTGAAGGACATTATAAATATTTTTGGGAAGACACAAAATAAGGAAGCCATGCAAAAGAATACCTGGAAGAAAATATCAATTTTCTTTGATCTTCCGTACTGGTCCGATCTAGAAGTTCGACACTATATAGACGTCATGCATGTTGTGAAAAATGCATGCGACAGCTTAATTGGAACCTTACTGAATATAAAAGGAAAAACTACGGATGGTTTGAAAAGTCGACAAGATTTGGTTGAATTAGGTATACATCAACAATTGCATCCCATATCAGATGGTCGTCGAGTGTATTTGCTACCAGCATGTCACACTATGTCAATAAAGGAAAAAAAAGGTTTTTGTCAGTGTTTGCGAACTTTGAAAGTCCCACAAGGATACTCTTCAAATATCAAGAGCCTTGTGTCCATGAAGGAGCTTAAATTGGTAGGGTTGAAATCTAACGATAGCCATATTTTAATGCAACATTTGTTGGCCGTAGCCATTCGAGGTACCTTGCCTGACAAAGTAAGGGTTTCCATTACTCGTCTATGTTTTTTCTTTAATGCTATTTGTAGCAAAGTTATTGACCCAAGACAGCTAGATGACCTGGAAAACGAGGCGGCCATTGTGCTTTGTGAATTGGAAATGTTTTTTCTGTCTTCCTTTTTTGACATAATGGTGCATTTAGTTGCCCATCTGGTTAGGGAGATAAGGTTATGTGGTCCGGTTTTTTTACAATGGATGTATCCTGTTGAGCGGTACATGAAGGTCTTTAAAGGTTACACCAAAAATCATTACCGACCAGAAGCTTCAATTGTTGAATGGTATGTTGCTGAAGAATGTATTAAGTTCTGTTCTAAGTACGTGGATGCACTTAAACCTGTTGGGATTTTGCAGATGCATCATGACTTATCCGGGGGAGGCTACGGTACACGAGGCTTTAATGTCGTCACTATGACCCGACAACAGGTTGAACAAGCACATTTGTATATTCTGAATAACACACAACAGGTTTTGCCTTATATAGAGATGCACAAACAACACATGACAGATATGCACCCAAAGATGAACATGATAAGGGCACTGCAAGTGTATAACAAGACTTTCATAAAGTGGTTCAGAGAGAAAATCCTTCGAGATGAAAATGCTTTGAGAAAGTTAACTCTACTAGCGTTGGGTCCAAACCTTAATGTCTCGACTTGGAAGGGATTCGATATCAACAACTACTCCTTTTACACAAAATCACAGGACGATAAAAGTTGTGTACAGAACAGTGCTGTCAGCGTTAAGGCTTTTTTGGAACACTTCTCTAGTGCATCAGATAAAAAGCCAATTCGAGCTTCGATGCCTTACTTTGTTGTCATTGAAGAAATATGGGAAGTTGATTATAATGAATTCAGAGTCTCGATCTTTAAGTGTAACTGGGTTAATGGAAACACTGGTGTTCATGTAGACTAATTGGGTTTCACATTAGTTGATTTTGATAAACTGGGTTACAAGGACGAGCCTTTCATCATGGCTGAACAAGCTCGACATGTCTTTTATGTGCAGGATCCTTCGAACTCAAGGTTGTATGTGGTCATTCAAGGAAGAACAACTGGCATACTCGATGAAAGTCAACAACCTCCACAAGACAAACATGAGGTAGCGGCATTGTTTATGCAAATATCTGCCATTGGTGATGAACATATGGTGGATGATGACCATGCAAATCGTACCAATCATCAAGAAGGCTTGTGGAAAAACAACAAGTCTTAAGTAATCAATGTCCAACAACTTATGTTGATTATCAAATCACATTTTTACCATCCTTTAAGGGTATTACTAAATTGTTTTGTTTTGCATTTCTATTTAGGTTACTTGTTAAATGATGACAACTTATATGGTTTTATGTTATTTTTGCAGATAATAATGGCAACACCACCACCGTCTCCTCCGCCTTCAGAAGAACCTTTAAAATGTACGTCGAGTAAGAGGAGACAATCAATAAGACTAAGAAGCTTGACATCACGAAACTTGGACCGGCGTAGACCAACTGTTCAAGTGAATCCTCAAACTGGGAGAGGATCTGGTCCCCACAAACACAAGTTCCACAGCTACCTAGGAGTTGTAGCACGAGAAAAATCCCTATAATCCACCATAATTAGAAAGATGTGTCAGATAATCTTAAGCAAATAATATGGGACGACATATTGGTATTTCAATAAAAGTTTTTTGTTTCTTATTTGGTTAACTTAATTAATTCTATCACAAAAGTAAAAAAAGTTAATGTGAGTTGTTGTTGGTGCAGGAAAAATTTGACATTCCGGAACCCGTTCAAGTGAGGAAGAAGGTGATGTCCTCTGTGGCCACTAGATGGAGGCAATTTAAGTCTTCGATGACAAGTAAATACATATATGGAGATAAACAGGGTGAAGATAAAGACCTTCCTTGTGTTAAGTATGGCCTAGGTCAGGATACTTGGGTGGCATTTACTGCAACCAGAGAAAATCCTAACGACAACTGGTTAACTCAATTATTCGAATTTCTTTTCAATCATTAGTCAATGTTTACTACTTTAATGTTGAAATTGTGCCATATTTTATGTTCTACACAGGGGGTTAGGAAAAAGGCCCAGGAAATTCAAAAGTTCAATGATTGCCCACATGTCCTATCTCGAGGGGTTATGAGTTGCTTGAAAAAAATTGATGGAAGAAAAAATCAAAAAAAGACAACAAGAGTGCGAAAACACTGAGAACCCTACATTGGTCGATGACCCACCTTCTCCAATTGCAAGACATGTTAAGTGGAAGATGGCTAGAACAAAGAAATATGGAAGAATGACATCTACAGCGAGCCAAGAAATATCAGATAGAATTGTCAGTTAATATCATATTTTTTGTCATATCACTAATGAATGGTAAACCACATTCTCATATTGTGGTTCTAATGTCATTTGTAATGCAGGACTCGTTAGAAGAGCAAACAACACAGGGGAGCTTTGTCCCCCATGGGCGACATGATATTCTAAACACTGCACTTGGAAGACCAGAGCACCCTAGGCGTGTTCGTGTAGCACGGACTGGTGTCACCATACATCAATATTTTGGACAGGCATCCCGTGGTTCTGGTAGTTCTTTGTCATCCATCAGTCAATCTGATTTGGAGCACATGATTCAAAATATGAAAGAAGAATGGATGAGAGAATAGGAAGAAGTAACAAAAAAAACAATTGAGAAAATCAAACAAGAGGTTAAGGACAGCATGAAAGAAAAGTTGAAGGAGGTAATCAAAAAGGAGTTGACCCAAATGGCATCACTGGTGACTTGGATTTTAAGCAAATAGTTGCACGTGTCAGCACGAAGGGGAGTTGTGCTGAAAATGCAGCGAATCAATCAGCTGAAGACCATGTCACCAATGTGGTGCCTACCATGGGACTACATGTGGTGTGTGATCAATCTACGAAGCTGGTTGCTTTCGGAATAGTTTAGCACGGGGTGGCCACCATACACAATGTGGCTTATGCAGATGATGTCGTCAGAGTTGTTATGAAGGAAATAATTGATGGGGATGCTGAAGTACCTATCCCGTCATCTGAAATTCAATATGTCCACCAAACCATTGGCACATTTGTTGCATGGCCCACACATCTTGTCAGGCTTGTGCCTCCCCAGGTACTAATGAATCCAGTTTTTCATTTATATAACAAGTTGTTTGATTTATAAAGTGAATACAATATTGTTTATTTTACATATTAAATATTTTTTTAACATGACGTGCTTATCTACAATTATAGGATTCATATTTGTGTACAAAAAAACCCAATAAAGCGATTGAAAGGTCTGACAGTGATTGTGGAGATGACCCATTGGGCGACCTCATTCAGAACCTATTTGATTTTTACAAGAAGCCGGTGGAGTTGGTATGGGATGGAGCTAAATTTGGTCTCCCTAATGCAGTGACATCATTCTTCATCACCTTTTCTGAATTCAACGAAATTGTTTCAGGCGACAAATGTTTGAACATATCTATCAATGTAAGTACAATAAGTTTAACGATGTGCAGTACAAAGGTCAATTTGTAAACCGTTTAACCTTCAAATGGAGTTTTATTTTCTGATGTAATGTGTTAAAATTAGGTTTATGGAAGAAAACTACAACCTTAGGGCATGGATCGGTCTATGGAATCACAAAGACAACTGTACCAAGGAGCTTACTACAATCAGTAAGCAAAAATAATCATTTGGATATGTTTGCTTCAATCTCGATGATAATAATTAACAATTATTTTTATTGTAGGGCCCATTGGCAAATTGTTGTGCTATGTTCGTGGTCGTATGAAGTTGTTTGGTTTTGTTCATTACATAGGAAGCCTGATATGCACATCAAAAATGCAATTAACAAGTTAGTTGAAGTACTTCATTAACAAGAAGCATATTTGTAATAGCCTAACCCCCATTCATGTTTTGTGATGCAAATTCAGGGCATTGAAGACATTGAAGCCAACATTCCGTATGAAAACATCCAATGTCATACCAAAATGGATACAAGTCAAGGTTAGGCAATTGTTGATTATTTTGTGCACAGTTAACTTTGTAGGCGTTAATGTCAGATATAGCGAGAATTCACATGGAAAATTTGTTGTCTTTTTGTAGAGCCATTTCCAAACCGGACGATATGAATGTTGTTATTACGTCATACATTGGATGTGGAACATAGTCATTGATTATGTATAATTAGGTTATGTTCCTATGCTTATGTTTGGTGTAGTGGTTTCTTGATGCGACACTGTTAGACATCGCATACATAACAACACTTCGGAACAAATGGGCAGCGTATTTGTTAGAAGCTAAAAAGAAGATGCTAACACACCATTAGTGCTTATAGCACAAACTAGTTGGATGTATTTCATATGCAATTGATTGGTTATGAAGCAAATGTACAACTAACTGTAACAGTGTATTTTCGCATGTTGACTTTAATTAAATGCAAATGGGTTGACAGTATTTGTTTGCTACAAGTTATGTTCATAATTAATGTAGTAAAAATAAGGTGCTGCAGCAGTTTCGCATGCTTCTGCTACCCCTTTTGTTTCTGAAGCAACTGTTTGAGGTGTATGTATATGCCCTTTTGGACAGCTTCTAATGGTAGCCAACAGCTTCTAATGCCCTCTTGTTCGAATCTAAAAGGTATGGCTTTTATACATTCTCAACTTTATCTTGATAACACAGGTATAAGATTCTGAAAATCTGTGCACCTTGTGAATCAAAGCTCTATAATTTCTTCCTTTCCGTGTATCTCTTCTGTGTTTGTTATGAGCACCCTTTTCTAGTTCTTCTCCATTTCCATGTCTTTAGCAACTAAATTCAACTAATATTTTTTGTATACTTGTGGCTTGAGGTATGGAATCGGAAACCCTCTACACCCGTTGTTATATGGAAAACTCAAATTGGTTTGTGCAAGAGAGCCTCAGCACAGACTGGACTAGAGAACATAACAAGAAGTTTGAAAGTACCCTTGGTATATATGACAAAAACACCCCAGATACATGGTTCAAGGTGGCAGTTATGATCCCTGGGAACTGGAAGAAGATGTGAGTGAAATCGAACCAGAGCATGTTCCAATTCCCGGTTACGTTACATCTTCTGTCACCTTTGAGCTGATTGACAACCAAAACTATGATGGATGCAGAAGAAGGCTTGCACTTGTCAGAGTCTCTGATCAAGATAGAAAGAAAGGAGTCCCATAGACTGAAGAGGAACACAGGTGAGTTTCACCAATTTATATTCTAGGTTTTTAATCTATCTAGCAAACAAGCTATACTATAATTTGATCAGTCAGTTTTTAATTTTTAAGCTATTGAGAGGGTTGCTTCAGGCTGCTGAAGAAAAAAGGCAAGCTGCACAAGTTAGGCTCTCAGCTAAACATCAAAAGGTACACGTGCACTAGCAATTTTGGCTGACTGTTTTCATAGTTTATCTTTTAGGAGGACACCATATCCTTGTGTATTCTTTCATCCCTCTTCAAATTTCTTCTTTTACTGAATAAAAGGTTATATTCTATATAGTGTGTACTGTGTATTTACAATGTAGTTGTGCTTTGGCTTCAACATAATGTTTGTTTCTGCAGAATATACAGAGATTGGAGGCTCAACTTAATCATGCATTGTCCGACAGAAGTAAGGCAACTGAATCCATTTGTTCACTGCAGGTGAGTTCAATGATCATGTGCTTTTTTCCATACTTGATGTGGTTCAATACGGGGGGAAAAGATGCTGCTGAGTTGAAAATTGTGTTCCATGAGATAGTTAAAAGGGCGTTGATAACCAGATCTTAATGATTATTCATATATGGCTGTCTTTTTTAGTTTATGGTTACCTCTTTTAGTGAGCAGCTTTAAATAGAGGTCTGCCATGGCTAAGGTAACCAGACCATTTATAAATGGATTTTGGATCAGAAACCACCAACCAATCTAATTTTAAAAAGGTCCAGGCTTTACTTTCAAACTGTTATTATGCCTTGAATTAATCTGATTGGATACATTTGAGTATGACCTGCATCAGCTGATGGGTTTCTTATTGTTAGACATTTCATATAAATTTGTGTTAGTGTCTAGCATGTTTCACGATGAATATTTGACTTAAATTTAAATTCAACATTTCATATAAAATAAAGGACATATATAACTTAAATATAATTATTTAAATTCTCTCTGAATATTAAGTTTGCAGTCAATGCACTAATTTTATATGTAATAATTAAATGAATTGTTATAGAAGAATAAAAGTTCTTTTCTGGACATGTCACCAGTTTCCAGTCCGTTCATATATAATAAAAGTAAATGTGGTCCTTAACATGTTAGAAGATTCCAGCGGATGAGCTAACCTTGCTTAATCCACTAATGCCTCCAGGTTCTAGTTGCAGAAAAAGAATCCAGAATTGCAGAGATGGAAGCAGCATCAACAGGAGAAGCTGCACGACTCAGAGCAGCAGTGGAAACCGTTAAAGGGGAGCTTTCTCACCTAAAAGAGGACCATGTATGGTACTGACTTCAGAATGTGTAAATTAGTGTTCCCCCGTTGTTGGGTTTCTCTTCCTTTTCCTTAGCCAAGAATATTTGTTGTGATATTATGCATATATCTGACAGTTAAACCATGCACAAAATCAGATCAGTTATGCTTTATTGTCAATTTTAAAATGAATATATGATAAAACAGGTAGAAAGTACATATATGTGACTTGTTATAGACAATGTGATAAGAATTGGATCAGAGAATTGGAGAAGAAAGGGAATTTTATTGATCAATAGCAGTTTACAATCAACAAATGAGTGAGTTCGAGGTGCACTCAGCCTCCTACTGGTTCAACAACCCTCTCTACCCTCCCCTCTCTTCTATTTATAATGTTCCCTCCTATTGCTAACTGTACTAACTGACAGTTAGTTACTAACTCACCACTAACAGCTAACAAATTCTCAAACAGAGACTAACTGCTCTTTCTTCTATTATACACCTGTCCCCATATATTTTTACCTCTATCACAATGATTCTATCTTGGTTTTGGAATAGGCAACAACGATGAGTATTTAAAGAGAATTTGGGATGTTTACAAATTTGAAGATCTTGTTGTTACTGAAGTTAATACTGGATTGTTTTGTTATATGGTTGCTTTAATCTTGAGCTCTGGTGTGTTCAGGAAAAAAAAAAAAAAAAAAAAAAAAGGAAAGCTGGGAGACTGCTTCTCAGGAACTTAGAGCAAAACTTGAAATTGCTGAGAGTAGCTGCATACGTGCTGAAGTTGAACTAGCAAAAATAAGAAGTACATATTAATCCTTTTATAAGCTTTCTCATATTCATTTTAATAGGCATATTTATGGTTTTGACAATGGTCAGGTCAGCTGGAATCAGAGGTATCCACACAAACAACAGTCCTCAATATGACAGATGCTGAATTGTTGGCTGCCAAAGTAGAGGTTCTAAGTAAACTTGTTACTAATTAGCTGGTACAAAATAACTTGTAATGTAAATTGTGTTGCTTTATAGATTGTTGCTTTATAGTTTGAGTCTTTGTTCATTTGTAGACTGGTATATTAACCTGCCATGGCATACCGGTTTCCTTTAAGATAAACTCTTATGACTATATGCCAACAAACAAATACTTCATTCAATTATATATAAACAGAATAGTATTGTTTAAAACAGGGTTGAATTAAATAGGTTGGGTTCACTGGATATCACAGTACGATAGCAGCAATTTGTTAGTGCAGATTAAGCAATGTGCAGTTTCTAATCACACAAGATGGTGAAGCATGATGTCAGACTTAGTGGAATAGAGGGTGCTGAATCAAATATACCAGGTGGACATGTAAAACTTTAGGTTCATTCTTAACAAATTAATGGAACTACTGGACTAAAATGTGATTTTCTTTTTTCTCATCAAAACAGCATTGAAACCATGCTAACTACTAAGAAAATCATTTGAAAGTTAAATGAAAAGCTGATAGTTCAGTGATGAAATGTCTTCCTCTGTGAATTCTCCATCTTGACTCCATTATGATATAATAGTTTGAGTTTTCTATGTCACATTTAACCATCCTTCTGTCTCTTTATCGATGACTACTAATTCCATGCATGTCTTTTTTAACATGTTTGGGAAAGTTTAGAGATTGGCATTGCTGCTTCTATATTGTGGATGTCATGGTGGAGCTAAGTCATGGATGTAAATGGGTGTCTGTACAGTTTAGTTTCTTTGTATCTTTTTTTCATGTTATCTCCGCTGTGACTATGGACAATGGCTGTGCTGGGAAAACAACCCTGGCTTTGTTTATGTTTTGCTGATCTCATAGTGGCTTGCCAATTTGTTTGCTTTCAGTTTTAAATGTTATGTTACTAAGAGAACATTCCTAAAATATGGTTGTAAATTATTTGTATCTTTTTTGGTTGAGAGCATAGCAGTCTACTTTTGCTCTAGGTTCAAAAAGTTTACTTTCATTTGGTTCATGCGTATGCACAAAAACAGTACAGAGTACACCCAAATATTCTTAGAGGTAAAGTGAATGAGAGTCGATTATTTGGAAAAAAAACCTTGTGAGAACATCAAAAAGAGTTTTGAAGTTCAAAACTTTGCTATACTTGTTATTGATCAAATAAGTTTCAATTAAGATTGCTTTCACCCCAAAGGTATTTTGGTGCTACATTTTGAAACAATGCCTGAGCAACTTCTAGTATATGCTTATTTTTTGTTTCAGTCTCTACATTTTGTTGTGGCGTGTTAACACAAGACATGGTGTGCAGATACAACATCAGGGCTGAAGCTTTGATACTATGTTATTTTAGGAGAAGAAAAAGATATTCTGTATTATTGATTGATTTGAATTTACATGATTTATAAAGGCAGAGCTGACAAGGAGAGATCCTAACCACCCTGATTACGGAATAAACATTAGGATAAGATATGGAGAAACTAAGGGAGAATCAGATCAGATTATTTTGATCTTGATTGTTACTACCTAACTCTTCTTGAAACCTTCTTTGAAATTTAAAAGAAAAGCACATACTGTTGGCATCTTTTAAATTGAAAATGTTTTTATTTATAATTTATTTCTTGTAATTTTCTTCCCTAATTTTCTTTTTCCTCTTTTTTGTTTCTGGTTCTGATATAGTTTATTAAAATTATGATGCATTTGTTTTCAGGCTTGAGGAGCTCCAAGTTTTGGATATCAAATTTCTTTATGGTTGTTCAAAGCCAACTATTGTGGTTCTTTACCAGGTTTCTAATTTTGTTCTACCTATTGTCATCTTGTTTTGCTTCTTTTCTTTACTCTGTTCTTTTATTTTAGTCTTTGGGTCCATGCTAAATGCATTTAGAAATCTAGAGCTCTATACCAGGAGGCCAAATTTGTGTGGCTGCATGCAGTTTAAGCTGTCCTTTGGCATGTGTAGTTGGAGCAGAATACTTACACCTTTAAGGGTGTATTGTTGCCCCAAAATTTGTTATGAGAGGGAATTATGCTTGTGCTTCACAATTTTTTCCCGATGGAGTCCTGCCTCCATTTGGCCTAAAGATTGTTTATACAGTCAGCATGGAATCAGTATAATACCATGCTCTCTCTCTGCTTTTTCTAAATAATTCTTTTCAATTTCTAATTTAATATACATTGGAGACACAGAAGAAGAAAAAAACACAGGAAAGTTCTTCACATAATTTGTGTCTTAGAAGTGACAGAGAAGAGGAGACCTCGACCCCCGTGCCACGGATTTTTTTATTATATACCAAAAGGCCACGAGGGCCAAAATATTTGCCGGAATGCCACGCGTCCTATTTTGCTGGGCAGTCCAGCGAAATAGGTTGGCTGATGTGGCGCGTTCCTAGTGGTCACCTATTTCGCTATAGCCTGCAGCGAAATAGGTTGCTGCCCAACGGTCAGTCTACGTGGCATGTCCTATTTCGCTGGGCCCATTAGCGAAATACGTACACGGTAGCCAAAAAAGTGGGGTCGTTACTGCCACGTGTCGCTGGTGGACGTATTTCGCTGGGATGGGTAGCGAAATAGGCCACGTGGTCCAGCATAAATACCCCACCCCTAAGTTGCTGGTCCCCTCCTTTCCCTCCTCCCTCTCTTTCAAAATTTGAAAAACTTCTTAGCATTTTGGGTTTTTTGTGGGTTTCTTCTTGATTTTGCTGGTTGATTCTTCTGTAGTGATTGATTTTTTTGTAATTTATTTTATTGATATTTTAGTTATTATATAATATATAGATTTTTAGTTTGAAACATTAGGTTAGAGGATAAGATTTGAAACAATAGGTTAGATGCTATGATGTTGAAACTTTAGGGTAGAAGACAAGTAGTTTGAAATTAAGTTTGATAATTTGTAGGATAAATGATTTATTTTGTTTTGTAGATGTTATAAGTAATTCATATTTTTTATTGATTGTTGATAAACATTAGTTATTTGATTATTTGAGAATTTTATATGATAAAAAATATAA